>VZRV01000826.1:507956-539390 GCA_013398115.1 Falcunculus frontatus
ACAAAAGTCTTTCATTTAATGTGATACCAGTTTCTGTCATTCATATTTAATATATTTGTTTTCACTTACACTGAGACCTACTGTCTGAAACAGAGTCGTTTAAAAAGAAATTAGTGTGACCTGTCTTTTAACCTTTCCCCTTCTTATTCTGTGTTTAAAGTTCCTTTAAAGCATGGGTTTCCTGAAGGGTGGGCAGAATGACCACTTGGTCACCAACGCAATTTTTCTCTTCTTCTAATAAGTAATATCAATCACTGAATAAAAATATGCCACCCTGAGTTTTCAGACCAAAACAGGTTGAGCAAATATAACAGATATTAAATTACACTTCAGGGATTTCTGAAGTCTAAAGATTATTTGGAAGTAACACCACAAAAGGCTTTGTTAGCTGGAGTTTTAAACCGTAGCCCTGAGTCATGGGGGATTAGTGCTGATGAGATATTAGAATATGAATTATGTAATGTCTGCATCCTTACCTGGGAGTTACAGGAACTGAACATACTTCCTATATCAATGCCAGTTTCAGGGTGAGAAGGCAATGATAGCAGAAATACCTTTTTTTTTTTTTCTCTTCTGGCCTGCTTTTTGCCTTAGCATGAAGTGTCTCACAGTGGCATCTGCCACTGCAGAGCTGAAGTTTTTAGCTTATGAAAAGCTGCAAAAATAAACTGGTCATCTGTTTAGCAGCCCTGGTTTGTAAATGTGCAGGATTTTGTAAATCAGCAATACATTTATCTATCTAAATGATACTTGCTTATAAAACAGAGGTTAATAACAGTAGTTTGCACCTGCATAAACCTTTTTTATTTCTCTCGCACTGTTTTAAAGTGATTGAATGATTTGTGTTTCTCCATACATAATAATCCTGCAAAGCAGACTCAGAAAATACCTGTAGCAAAGAAGAGCTTGTCCATGCATGAAAAGCAAAATAATAAAAAAAAAAAGATAAGAAGCTCCAGAAAATTAGTCTGCTTCAAAAAGCTATTAAATTGTTCCTATCCCTGAAGCTTTACAAATGTGATAATTGTTGTGTTCTGGTCGTGTAATATGTTTCTGCACCAAGTTGAGGCATTCCCCTGTTGCCGAAGCCCTCATGTGTGGAGGAGGGACGGGTGGGCTGTGGAACAGGGATAATGTATCTCCCCTGTGGGCAGCCAGTGCTCCAGGTCTGAGCGCCCAGAAATGCTTCACAGGCATGCTGGGCTGCCTAGCAATGGAAATTTTCTAATTCCAGCTGACTTTAAAAAGTAAATACAGAGTACAGAGCTGTTCCCGGTATAAAACAATACCCACCCACCCACCCTCCCCCAAGCTAACATTTACTTTTTGAGTTGGCAAACCAGTCACTGAAATGCATTTGTAATGGAGACTTGCCAGTGTGAGTTACCTGTCTTGGAGCAGAACCTTTCTGTGAAGTGTTGAAATCTATCTGGATGATTTTATCAAGAGGCAGAATACATTTTAGCAGTTATTCGATGCAGTTGCACACCCTCAGTAATGGGTTTTAAATGAGGGTATTAATGAGTTTTCTGAAATGTGACGGGAGCTGAGACAGAAGCCTGGTAAATTACAGTGAACTTTACCAGATAGTTTTGGGTGCAAACTCAAATATTTGTTTAGGTTTTCAATTTAGCTGAAATTTTAGAGGGTGACAGTAACACTGTAATCCTGGAACAGATGCTTCTGCTCTGAATGCTGTTTCTCCCTCCTCCTCACATACACAGCTTTTGTTTGTACACACAGTGCCTTGAACACTTCTCAAGCTTCCCAGTAGAGAGACTCAAGTTGCTGTAGAGCATCGTGGGCATCACCAGCAACTCTGGAACATTTCCAGTGAGCCATCTGTGGTTTGATACGAAATCTGTACTCCGTGGCATGCTGCAGTGTCATTCAAAGAAGGAGTAAACGCAGTGGAGGCACTGATTCAATGAGAAGCTTCATAGAGTTGTAGAACTGAATTCCTCCCCTTGACCTTTTAGACTCCAAGTGAAGAATTGGTTTAAGCTAGTCACTCAGGTTTCCTGAATAATCAGCAGATATGGACAAGCACTTGCAAGGACAACTCATCTCACCCTAAGTGTATAATGTAGGTTAGACTGAATGGCTGACTTGTAGACAGCTGCAATTAGGTTGAATGAATCCGTCAGGGAAGAGAATGTGACATTAACATCAGCATCCACCCGGCCTGTCCTGAGAGCCCTGGAATTACTCAGACTTGCATCACGGGGCCCACACTCCTCTTATGTAAGCTCAGTGAGGAGAAATTCAGTAAAAAGACCAGATCCACAGGAGAAATGTCCTTGCTTTGGATATAAATGATAGCATCAGACTCATGAACTACTGCTTGAATTTAGAACAGTATTTCCCTTCAGGATTTAGACAATATATTCCAATCTCAACTATAACATGCCTAGATTAATATATGTCTTCCTGGCCTCCATCTTTCCCTTTCTTCTCTCCATCTTTTCTTCAGCCCTTTGTCACTTAGTTTATTTCCCTATGGCTGTTCTCTTCCACTCACCTTTCTAAACATTACTTTTTCAGTTAGAAGGAAAAAGAAAAGCTTTGTCATTAATCGAGTATTTATATATCATGACATTTTTCCTTCTGCCTTGATATTTTGTCTTTTACTTTTTCCTTTTCTCCCCACTTTGTGTATTCAGACCATAAACTCTTCAAGACAGAGACAGTCTTTCAATTTGTGCCTGATAAGAGCTGTATCAGTATTATTGTAGTGTGTTATGTAAGTATTTAGTCCAGTTCTGCTTGTAAGATTACCAAGGGCTTCTCTGAATCTTGGATCAGACAAGCAGTTGAACATCTGCAGTCCTTGGGCAGCCCATAACCATTACTGATGGATCCATCCCTCTTTATAAAACAGGGAGCTTCTTCATTATCCAGAGACCCCAGCTAGAACGTAAAGCGGGTTTCTTCTGTTCCTTGGATGTGTGATTAAGGGCCCCTCATGGTGCCAAACGCAGGTGTCATTCTCAGGTGTCATAGAAGGCAAATCTTCCTGATATTTTCCTCTTTCACTTGAGTCCCTTCACATGTAACAAATCGTCTTTAACCCATGTTGGAGTTTTCCTTTGGAATGAGTTCGTTCAGACAATTGTCTGTGCTTTCCTTTCCTGTCTCTGAAAATTAATGACTGGAGCTACACATACAGAAACCCACCTACCCTCTACTCAGTCTGGAACTGGAACTTCTTCAGCCACCCAAAATACCCCAGGGATGCATTTTACACAAACAGGTACAGAATTGAATTGTATTGGTACAAGCAAATATCTCTGAACAGCAGCCAGTGTTATGAAACTAAGCTTTAAATTCAGACTCGGGAATCCAGATTTCTGGTCAGAAAACAGAAACAGTATCATGTGGCACATCCAAACAAATCAGCACAGTTCAAATTGAATTCTCCTGGATATTATCATATCCCTTCTGTAAAGCAGATACACTGGAAAGCTGCAGTGTTCTGAAATGTAAAATGGATTTTTTGCAAAATCTATCCTACAAAGAGTAGGTTAATTAATGGATCTTAATTTTGCCACATGTCCTCAAAAATGCTGTTTAAGTAATCTGTTTGTACTATTGGAAACCCACAATAAAACATCACTGTTCTGTAAATGAGGTGAAAGTGGGAGTTACCCTGGTTTTATTTTGCATTCTCTAAGTGATGGAAAATAGGAGTTTTCGAACTGTGTTCAAATATTCTCAGTATGATTATCTGTCCTTTAGCAGACAGGCAGACATATATAGGTAGAAGTTTATTTATCAGTTATTCTTACTGGAAGCCTTCTCTCAACACCTGGTGTTAGCAATAGTTAACATCATGATGGCTTGGGTTGTGCTTCAACTTTAAAAAAAAAAAGAAATAGGATGTGCATATGGTAGATGTGATTATTTTAGCATGAGTTGATAGAGTTGTGGCTTCTTGTAAGTCAATCACAGTTACCTGAAATGTAGAAAATTTTAGAATGCTCTTTTTAAAAGTCAAGTCTTTTGTTCTTTGTGACCAGTTTAGAAAATGTATCCATTCCTGTGATCTGAAAATTGTGATGTAGTGTCTGTGAATAGAGCAGAACAAGAAGAAACTGAGTTCATGTCCACTATACGGAGAAATAGTTACCTACTCTTTTATCTCCTGAATTTGTTAAAATACTGAGCAAATTGCAACATGAACAGGAATGTGAGAGATTCATAGTAAATGGTTTAAGAAGAGTTTGTGCGAGACTGGAAGGCAGCTATGGCAGAATAGTTTGGCTCCATTCTCTCCACAAGATAAATATTGTCGATTGTGAGACACCATCATTATTTGTGAACCAAATTTCACAACAGCAATATGATTTCTGCCTGACACAGGTCTAGGCCAGTTGGAATGACTTTTCTGTTCCTTGCTGAGAGAGCTAATAATGTCTTCAGTGGCAAAGGGCTTATTGTTTAGTCATTGAGAAGTGAACTTATATTAACTCAGAAGTTTTAGGCTTTGTGGTAGTAATAAAATTTTTATATGCTTTCATAGGGATATTTCGCTATGTGAGTAGTTACAAAGTTATGTCAATATAAGTGATTTGTCACTCCAGTAGACTACATAGTATATAAAAGAGAATTAATTTCATCAGAATACACATATCTGGTGTTTCTCGGTTAGAGAGTTTGGCAAGAGAAGAAGCCAAAACTTCTTGTAACCTCTATGTCCAATGTTTGAGAAAAGCCTTTCTCTCTAGAAGAAATTTAGTTTCATACCTGCACATCTTTGTGCTCATGTTAAGCCCAAAGGTAGAAATTACTACTGGTAGTTATAAGTGAGGTGATAATAAAAAGACATAAAATGTAAAACATAATGCAAGTGGTGGATTACGGGCATCATAAACAAGGGGAAACAGTAACAGGAGCTTGGCCTTTCTGCTACAGCCTGTTCCCATTCTGTCTTGTGGGGGCTTTATGGAATGGGGAGAGTTCTGCTTCAAAGAGAAGTAAGTAGGATGTAAAGCTCCCCAACTAAGAGTCTGCGTCTTTCATTTTCCCAGCATTCCTAAAATTCTTCTCCCCACCCCCCTCTTCCCCCTAAACCAAATCCCTTCGGCTTTGGTGACTTCAGTCTTCATGGAGTTGTAGCAAATGGAAGTAGAAGGGATCTAGAGAGGTCATTAACCCATCTCCCTGCCCCAAGGCAGGGCTGCAGCCATAGTAGACTAATAAGCTTTTTTTTTTTTTTGGTCAAAGATCCAAATAAATGAATTGCAAAGATTTTTGGGAAGTTTAGGCTCAGTTGCTAAAGCTTCATGTAACTGTTAAAAGAGTCACAAGGCTGACTTCGGTGAAATTATTTTAATATGAATCAAATTAAGAACAAACTATCACCTCATTTTTAATGAGATTCAGTGATTTTGCAGCTCTTGTGTTATTATGTATTTTTTTGCTACAGTATTACACTTCCAATAGGTATGAAAATATAATAATGATTTTGGAGTAATATACAGAATTACTTGGAGTTTAGATTTTTGCCATCATACATGTATCTGCTTACCACATTGTTGCTAAAAAACTGTTTTCTTTATTGCTTAAAGCATTTTGCAGAAAATGTGATTTTTGTAGCCCTCAATTAATTTTATGAAATTGTGCTGTATCTTGGGTGTCTTCCACCTCAATTATCTATGTGTAAAAACAGTTCGCACAGATACGTATTTCCTCAAATCTGATAAGGAATTTTTGAACTGTTTGGTTTTTATCCTGTGTAGATGTAACACTGGATTTCACTAGTTGCCTCCACAGTGCAGTGGCAGTAGATTCCTCAGAAGAATGTGTAGCTGATGTGTGTAGTTGTACAGTAATCAGTTCTTTAACATTATCTCTGGTAGCTAACTCCTTGTTTACCCTGTCACTGGTCACTTAAGTTCAGACATAGATTTTTTACTTTATTTTAATTTCCTTTCACAGCCAGTTTTAGCATGTGTACTGTTTCTATGCATTTTGTAACTGGAGTATAAACATCAGGAGAGTTTTTTAGGAAAACTGCTGGTCAGTCCTCTTAATACTGAAGAGAAAAGGGGCTTGGCATTGGAAAATTTGGGGGGTTTATAATAAACCTCTAAAACAATCCCCTTGATACAGTAAGGTACACTGGCAGAAGCACTTGCTAGTGTTTTTGTATAGTAGGATTTTAAAAAATAAATTGACCCCAACCAAAGGTAGCAGCCCGCTGGAAGTTCCTGGAATAGCCATGATGTGGTTCTTTACATCCCAGTCTTACATGGCAGGTCAGAAAACCAGTGTGTATTTGGTCCTCTGTGCTGGGACTGGACTCACTGATTGCTCTGTGTCCCTTCTGAGCTGTCCTTTTACATAATCTCATCTTCCACTTCTGCCTTTTTTTTTTCTCCCGTTGAGAACAAATAAAGTAATTAGAAGTTTTCTTCAGGCAGAGGGAGGAGCAGGCAGAAAGTATGTAATAAGTTTTGTCTAAACTGTTTTCCTTTCGTAATGCATGCCCTAAAGCTGTGTGCTTAGCTGGGTTCAGTGTAATTGTTCCTACCCTGCAAAGCCTTCCGGCCTGCCCAAAACAGAGCACCACAACTCACATCATGCCCCTTCCACAGCTATGCCGTGTTCCATAATATCCTTCTTCCAAAGCCAGTTATTTCTTCAGCCAGTGAATGAAAATTAGAGTCTGATTCTGAAGGTCCTGAGTTTAAACCTTCCTGACAGCCTCTGTGGGTGAAAATACTGTGTGATCATGTAATTAAACACACTGTAATAACGCAGATACACAATTAACTTTGCACAAAGGAAGTTTACTCCAGCATTCCCTAGTTTTTCACTGATAAACTTCACCTTTCATTGATATATTTTTAAGAAGTTATCCCAAGGAGGGTGATTGTAGGATCCTATTTTCACTTGCATGTTTACTTTTGCCACATTATGAGCATTTTGCCTTAAAATACTGTTGCCATGCCAGCTTGCTCTTGGCTACAGGAAGTTTTGTGCTTCGGGAATATTTTAGTGAAAATGTTAAATTATTTTAAATAATTTTATGGCATTTAGGCCAGTGATGCATTTTTGCTGTTCTATGAAAACCCAACCTGTTTGGCACACTCAGTGCATTCAGCTTGACTCTTCTGCAGGCATTTACCTGCTTTTTGGACCAGGTGAGCCATTGCCTGTGCCCACACTCGGGGCTGGGGCACCAGGGCAGAGGAGAGGGGCAGGAAGCAGGAATGGGAAGCAGTGCCAGCAGGGGAAAGGAGGACAGATCAATAACGGGTGAGAAGAGGAGGAGCAGAACAAAATAGGGGATGAGGAAGGCAAGGGCTTGAGTCAAGGAAGAGTGACCTGGTGCTGAATTTAAACCTAGGCTTTAGGAACAGGAGTAGGGCATGAAAACAGAGGCAAGAGAAATACAGGACTGTCAGGGGCAGGAATGAAGAGCTTGGAAGCAGAAGGTTGAGACTTGGGGACTGCAGATAACCAGAGAATAGACATTTTTGTCATGAAAACCAGTTGTGGGCTGGAAGGCCTGGACAGGGATTGGGATTGCCAATGTGAGCAAAAGCATCCTGATTCTTACCAGCCTGATAAAAGAAAGAGAGCTTGAAAGGGATGGAGATCAGACCGTCAGAAATAACAGAGAAGTCTGTCCACCAGGAAACATTTTGTGCTTAACTGGGACTTTAAATGTGATTGTTTCTCTGTGGTCAGCAAATATCTGTGAAAATGTCTGTTTTGTGGTGCTGGTGCTCCAGAAGGATCACAGCCTGTTCATACCATCACTTACTGCCTTAGTTCAAGTGACCATAATGTCCCTATTGGTGCCAAAAATAAAGGCCAGTTGCTTAACCTGTAGATGCCTATATAATGCCATGCAATGGATTTCCTGTTTGTTTGTGGCTTAACATTTAGAATATTTTTAAATGGTGTTAAAATATTTATTTTTAAATACCTTTGCAGTCTGTGTTCACAGGGAGCATGTGTATGTCCAATGATTCTGATTTTAATGGCAGAATAATACTCAATTGTTTTCAAAGGACTCTGGTGTGGTTTGTTGTTCAGAATGCGTCCTATCTAAGGATGAATGTGGTATATGCAGTGAAATGTGCTTCCTGGAGAACCAGCTATTTGTTATAATGTTTGAAAGTGGAGATTGTAGAGGAATGGATTGTAGAGGAAAGGATTGCAGGAGGAATGGTCTCATAATTAAGACATGGAAGTATATCATGGAAGGTATGATGTGTGTTTCTGCCAATACCACTGAAATTCTGTGTGATCACGTTGCTTCAACACAGCATTTTTGTTTCTACACTCTTCTTTTGTGTTTCTGGTTTTCTGAGTGCCTGACTTGGGGTTCTTGAAGAAATACTAAGCACTCAGCTGCAAAAGAAGTTAGCATTTGAACATGAGAAATTCCATAAAATGCTAAACATTCTGGAAAAGCAAGTCCTAAATGCCTCAGATTCTGTTTCTGAAATTAGTAGATACCTTTTGCTATGTGTTTTATGTGCCTCAATTCCCTATCTCTAAAATGGAGGTAACTTTGCTGCCTTCTCTCACAAGAATATTAGGAAAATAACACAGTTGGTATTTGTGAAGCATTCAAGTGCTATATACTGACATGTGCTATTGAAAAGCCATTCTGTCTTCAGAACAAGGTTTGAATAGTGTACAATAAATATGTCAGAAAAGTTCAGAGTAAACAGTGACAAGAAAATAAAATACTGAATAGCCAGTCACTAAATGAGCAGTGTGCATCCTCTTCACTGAAGATGGGGAAGGAGAGTATACACCTGTCTAATGAAATTCTGTATCATAACAAATACATCTGTAAAAGCCTAATTCACTTCCAACATCCAATCTAAGGATCTTTAATTTTTTACTTTTCCTCTCTAAGGCCTTAGAGATTTATGAACATTATTTTGTCTATTTTCTGTTTAGAATATATATTAGCGAATGAACACAGCGTTGACCAAATGACCATGTAAATGTAAAAGATTTCTTTCTTTTCTGACCACACTTTTAAGTCCAGGGTGGTGTGGCAGGGTTTTTTGCAGTTGTTCCCTGTCTGTGATATTTAGTTAGTCCCTGCATAAGATGAGTTTGCTGAGTCTTGGTTCTGTTTGCTCTTCATCACCTTGCTCAGAATCCATTTGGCAGACTTGGCAAAGGGTCAGTAATTGCAGGAGGAAGGCAGTGTTACTACATGTTCCCTAGAGGAAGCCGCCTCTCCTGCTCCTGGTGAGGGCAGAGAGATGCCACCAGGGAGTGGGAGAAGGTTGGATTAGTTCACTTGTCTCTCCGCCTCCCACATCCCTCTTACCCTGCACCCTGCCAGCAGAGTAATGTACACTTTTTTAAGAAAGAAAATGGGATTGAAAGATCTGCCAAGTGCTCCCCTGTACTTCCCAGCTTGTCCTTCTCCTCTGCTTTCAGTGGTTACAGCCCCTCCCATACAATCCCAGTTGTACCTTGGCTCTTCCCGGCAAATGTTTTGCTCAGCAGCCAAAGGACATAGGCTCGTGCCCTGTTTGTGTTGTGCTGAGGCAGAAAGGAGGCATCATGGGCTGCAGGCCACAGCCACAGCCAGGCTTAACCTTCTTTGGAGTAAGGGTAGAACTGTGAGTGAAGGATTCTCTACCCCAGCACTGGTTTAATACAGTGAAATGTCAGAGCTGCAGAGTTACTGTGTGGTATTTACAGAGAGTGGGGGTTGGTTCATGAGCTGTGCTTCACAGGCAAAATGCTGTCAATAAATACACACCTTTCTGCTATTTCAACACTGGAGTAACATCTCACCCTGGACACAGGCTTTCCTACTCCTCATGCATTGCTTTGTGCATTTCCTTCCCTTGGAGAAAACAACAGTGCAGTTCTTCTCCCAGTGCTGCCCATAGCCAGGAGTGGCCAGTGGTAGGAAGCCCTTGGGAGCATCTCTCAAGTTACACCCAGTTGCACGGTCTCAAAACCAGCAAGGAATTCAACAGTCAGCTCATTGTGAATTCGAAAATGTCTTTCTTATGATACAAAAGTTCCGAAAGTATTGAATAAAAGGATGCTGTGTTTACATGTGATAAAAGCAAAAATGGAGCAAAAGCTGAGAATAAGCATAGTCCACACAGCCTCACAATGGTTTTGCAGCCACTACTGTTCCCCTGTTCCCTTCAGAGGCGTGTGCATTTTAAAAGAACCACCCAGTTTAGCCTTTGCCTACTAAATCTTTCAAGAAATATGCTCCTTCCATGATACCAGTTTCATAAATTATTGCACTGTGCAGAAGATGCTCAACTGTCTCATCTGACCAGCTTTCAGTGCCTCACTGTGTCCAAAAGCAAGCCAGAAATTATGCAAGTAAAGCCTCAGTTTTACATTAATTTTCACCTTACTTTACGAAAGTTAAATGGTAATGTCATGTCTTTATATATAATCTCCAGTGTAAATGACCCTCAGAGGGAGGGTGGAAGTATTTTTGTCATAGTTGAAAAATAAGGTTTATTGTGCAAAGGCCACATGCTTGTGGGCAGCCATGTAACCTGTGTCTCTGTTTCCCCATGTGTAAACTGGATTTAATGTTCCTACAACTCACTGGGGAGGGCAAGCTTTGATTAACATATATGATTGCCTTATACAAATGCAACTACTGTCACTGCTTGGTTTTATTAGCCACTATCAGTAGAATATGAAGAGGAAACATCTAGCAGAATAATGTGCAACCAGGGTGAGCCCTCTCCATCTTTTGACCATCACATAATTTATTTTCAGACTCTGTCACCATGTGTGCATCTTTGAAATAAAACTATACTTACACTGTAGTGCTATAGAAATCAAATCATTTGATGTAGAGGTTGACATGCAGGCAAAACACTTGTTTTTAAAGGAAAAATGCCCGTAGATATGAATTAAATACCTTGAGCAAATTTTTATTTTGTTCAGAAAATTTTCATAAGGAAAAAAATCTATTCCAATTTACAGAATCCAATATATTGAAAACATACAGAACTGTTGCCAGCTCAGCCTAGAAGAGTGTCTGGGAAGTGCTTTATTTGTGTGAGTAAACACGGCTCAGTCAGGAAAAATACTGCATTTTGAAATATGCTGTGCAAAATGATTTCTACTGCATTTATTTTTTTTTCTCCATGTTTTTCTCTCTCTCTCTCTCTCTCTCTTTCTTCCCTCTCTCTCCCCATCTCTCTCTCCCTCTCCCTCCTGAAAATCTCCTGCCACAGCGGCTGCATTTGCCTCCAGACTTGTCAGACACAGTGAGCCGCGCGAGCAAACAGGATCTGGCAGGATCCGCCAAACTGCTGAGCTCAGGATGTGGTGCGATGGCCATCGGCAAGAAGCACCTGGACTTCTAGTGATTTCTACTTAGCAGTTTCACTCAGATTTATGTGACACTCTAATTATGAGTGTTAATGACTTATATAAATATTTTTCTTAATGATTTGACCCAGCAGTCTTTAAAAATACATGTTGTCATATGATGGCTTCCTTTTCTTCTTTTTTTTTTTTAATGTTCTGGTTTCTTTGTACTAATTTTGGTCTTGTTTGGATTTTGCTTTTCATTAAAGCTTCTGTTATGTTGGGTCCTGCCATTGTTCTGCTCCAGTGGAAAGAGGGAGTATTTTGTTCCTTTCCTTAAAATACAAAAATTGTGATTACCCTTTCATTTCTATTTTTTTTTTTTACATTAAAAATAAAGGGATGTTTTTCCCAAAAGAATTTTTATATACTTACATAAAATATTTTGTAGGAATACTGAGTTGGATGGTTTATTGAAATAAAGGAATGGAACTAAGCAATTCGTTGTCATGTGTTATTCAAAAAAGCAAACTACATTCTTTTAAAAACATTCATTTCTGTAATTGAAAAACCATTCTTAAATTTCAGGAAATCTCTACATCAGTTTATTAAATATGTAATAATAAATTTAGAATATATAAGATAGTTTTTATTCTAATATGCCAGTAATTGAGAATGGGGGGGTTAAATCAGAATATATTATAGATAATTACTTTGCCTTATGGCTTACTACATGCATTGAAATGCACTTGAATGGAATTTCCTAACCAGAGAGGAAAGAATTGATTTCCTTATGTAGTTCAAAACAGTAATCCTAAACAATTGAAGTCAGCACTATGAAATTATGTCAACAGACGTAATTCAAGATTGAAATTCAAACCGACAGCTACATTAATGCTGGGAAACCAGAAGAGTGCATTTGAGCTCGGGGAAGGATATCACAGCGAGCTGGTCTAAAGCAGGGCAGAATATACAAGTAATTCAGGCTTTTGTACCCTCAGATATACAATTTGTGAACTTCTAACTGTTCTGTATGTATCCCCGTGTCTCTCTCATCAAACAAAGGAACAGTAAAGCAAAGCTGACCTGGGAATTAAAGTGGTTTGCATTCTTTCTTCTGAGGCTGACTTCCATTTTGAAAGGTAATATCTTCTTCTCTGCTGAACTTCCAAGCTACCCAGCTGTAAGCTTGCATTACAATTTCAAAATTTAGTCTTTATAATAGTGTATTACATGGCTGGAGTGAAATTGAGTCTTCAAAGAACGTGTTAATAGGATGCAATAATGGTAACATATTTTGATGGGTTTGGAACCAAGACCTGGGGAAGTGGTTTGCTTTTTTTTTTCTTCAATCCAGGTTCTACTTTATTTTTTTCTTGACAACGCTGTGTAAAACAAAGACATAGCTTTTAAAACTGTCTAACTAATATGATGAATGTCAATCACTTAAAAAACTCCACTGTAGCATAAACACATACTGTATACAGCTTTTATTCTGAATTAGAATAATTGAATCAATGACAGTGATTTGCCAGGATGTCAAATCTATCCATCATATCCTGTCACTACCAGTTTATTTTTTGTGATCAAAATCAAAAAGACTACTATTTTGTCATCAGCTATTTCATTAGTAGTAACAATCAGGTTTTCTCTTCTATATTTTTTAGATATGCCTGTTATATTTTTTATTTCTAAAGACACAAATCCTTTTTAAATCTTTTCAAAATAAAGTTTCAGAACTGAACTGTCAGTTTAGTGAAGGAAAAAGACATCTACTTTCCTATGCCAACATATTTAAAATATTATCATTGATGTCTCAAACATTTTTTCTCTTTTTGTATTATGTGTAACACTGAATGGAAGTTCTCATTAGATACATAATTGTGCCTTTTGAAGGCATGAAATAATTTAAATACTTAGGATAAAGTGATTTTTAACAAAGGTGAAGTTTTACATAGTATGTCTTTTTAATGTAAATAACACAAAACACAGTATTTCTTTGTGGAATATAAAGTCACAAGGCATATAAACTGCTGCCAACATGTTTAAATAGGTCATTGACTTAACATACAGGGGAGAAAATACCATGAAAGTCACAGTCCCATTTCTAGTTAAGATATTACCTGAAAATTGTGAGTGAGCAGCGTGTGTATCCCACGTGTGTATCTGTCTGTATGTGTGCCCTGTGCATCTGTTAGGCTTCCGTTTCAAAAACTTCAGGAGGGTAATATTAAAGCTGACAAGTATTTTGAATAATAAAAGGAAATCCTTCCGCAAATCTGCATTAGTTTGGGTTTTTTTCTGAGTCACTAAATGTGCTTTGTAAAGTAAGTGTTAGAGAAAGCAGATGTACAGTGTTGTTTACCTAAGGCAAAGACATGGAGCAAAATTTCTCTTTTCTTCCAAAATCTCCTCTCAGTTACAACGACATGTGACAGTGACTTGGCTAATCCAGCAAACTGATAGGTGAGACAGAGCTTTGTATGTGCTACCTGACAGCATGTAGAGAGAGGGTAGATAGAGTGTAGATATGAGGTAGATAGAGTGTAGATAAAGTGTAGATACAGTGTGGGTAGAGTGTGGATAGAGTATAGATTTAATTCGTGGCACCAGCAGCAGTTTTGACTTGGGAAGCCAGAGAAATGTTTCCCTGGTGGTTTTCTGTGCCTGTTCCCCACAACCACTCTGTGCCTGTCAAGCTCCTGTGTACAAAACATCCTTCTTCAGTTCTGTCTTCCCTTGACTTGAAGACAAATATTTAACTACGGGGAGCGGCTCAGGTAATCTAAGAACGAGCACAGCCTCTTTTGACAGGCTGTGGCAATGTGCTACCAGCTCCTTTTGGCATCTCCAGAGGCCCCTTGCTGGCATGGGTGGAAAGTCTGTGCCATCATCACTTGTGCTCAGAGGGCTCCTCTCCGCAGAGATTGCAGAATTAGAGGGTTTTGTTTATTGCAATTTTTTAAGCAGAACTTTCTACTTTTTAGCTGGCTACAAACTGAAACCACCAAACTCAGCAGGGAAACAATAGATTCATCCCAGTGAAGACATTCCCAATTCAGCACAAGAACCTGATCTTTACAGAATTGTGACACACAGTCAAGAAAGCAGTAATGAAATTTAAAACGTTGTGCCTTTAATATGTCAAATAAGAATTCTTTATATAATTTCTGTTGCGTTCAGGTTTTCAAAATATAAGTATTTGGAACATGAGAAGAATATTATCATAGATAAATCTTTTTCTCTGTTTGTAAAGGCATTTCAAAAGCAATTTCCAGGGTGCAGCTGAATTCAATTTTCTGTAACAGTAGCTTCAAGCATCTGGAAATAGGCATTCAGCTACTCCAGGTTTGATACCTGTGGTAGTACACAACTGATTTAGTATTTAAATTTAATATTAAGTAGTGATGCTGTTCCAAACACGCTTTTGGGAAAGTGCAAAAGCCTAACTTACAAAAATGTTTTACCGTGCCAGTACTGGAAGGTGATCTGCTAATCAAGTTTTTCTGAAACCACAAGGTTGTAACACATCTCATTAAAAATGTGGGTGTACTCCAAGTACTAAACTCAAACACACACACTCACATGTATTAAACAAGTATTTCTCCAGGATCATATATTAGAAATTTAGTTAAAATGTTCTTCTTCTTTTGCCTGTGCTGGAGAAACATCATAACTACAGAGCACAACAGAAATAGGAAAGAAGATGCTTTTATGCCTTTAAGGGATGGTGGAAGCAAGTCCTATCCCCAGTGCCACCTCCTGGGATTTTTATTTTCTCTTGTGAGCTACATGAGTGTAAGACCTGCCTACATTTCTTTTTTTAATCACACTGAGCACATGGTGGTGCTTATTCAATAATAAATGTATCTGTGTAGAAAAAAAGAATGAAAGTGAATCCTCTTCATCTTAGGAAAAAAAAAAGCATCTCAGCATCTCAGGCAGGTGGGGAGAAGGAGCCTGGGAAACAAAAATTCCACCACTCTTTTTTTTTCAGATTCTAGTTATTATAAGCAAATGTTAGGCTCTTTTTCTTTTCCCAGAAAATTGAGAAAAAAACCTCTGTATTTCAGCATCTGAGTAGACAGATCTTTCAAGACTGTTGGGCATCAAGCATCCTGGAGCATCTGCTGAAAACATGGCTGCTTATTTAAACTCTGCCTTTAAACAATTTTGAAAGTTACCAGGCACACCAACTAATTTACAGACCTCCTGTTCATATCAAAACAAAGACATCCTTTATGTTTTCAACATTTTATTGCATGAGGATTTTCTGGACCTGCAGGACTTAATCTGAAAAGTCTTCCAGAGGAAGTCAGTGATAGTTTAGACCAGGAGAAACCTGCTATGGTAAGGTCCAGAGGATCTTTTACAATTTAGCAGATCTAGAGAATTTTTAACTGCATATTCCTCTATATATGTAAAAAATGTATTTTAATGTCTTCTGGCATTGAAGATAAATGTAAAATTCAAAATATAGCAAGAATTTTTTTTAAAAAAAGTCTTTATGCTGGCAGAGTGTGAGTCTGAATGTTCATGCCCTCAGAATGTTCTCAGCACTTAGAGTGTCAGAGGTATTCTCTTAAGAGTCTTGAAATGGGTGAGGTTTTGTGCACTTTCAGATACTTCTTTTGAAGTCAAGTTGAAGCAGATGCACTAAAGAAAGCTCTTGCTGGAATTTCACCGGGCTGGACTTAGAGAAGAACAGATAGGATGAATGGAATGGATTTAGATATGAAATTGAGCAGTTTTCAGTGCCTATAGTTTGAGATAGTTTATTGTGTGGAGAAAGAGCTGTAAACCTGTTTAAAATATATCACTTGAGTGAAACTTTTCAGCAATTAGAATGCATTTATTTAATGCAAAGTATGCCAGAGCTTCTACTCATAGGCCAGGATTGTTTGTGCAGGGCATTCTTGGCCTGGAAATTGCATGACCACAAAACTAATTTGGCTTCCTGACCTGTTTTAAATCAGTAGGACAGGGATCATTCTAGCAGGACTTGACACCAGTTCTAGCTCCACTGTCTCCAGCTCACAACCACAGCTGGAAAGTGCAGCTGCAGCACTTCATTCCTGGCCAGGGAAGTTTTGGTGCATCCATTTCCTTTCTGGGCACGTTGACCATTTCTATGGATCCAGCAGATGAACTGGTCAGACACAAAGGTATCTCTGCTATCCGTCTGTGTAATGAAAGTCCTGCCACCAGCATGGCCTTGCACTTGGAAAAGGTGAACTGATTACAGAAACACAGGATGGAAGGGACCACAGGGAGTCATCTGGTCCAACCTCCCTGCTCAAGCAGGGCCATCCCAGAGCACATGGCCCTGGATTGTATCCAGATGGTTCTGGAATGTCTCCAGTGAAGGAGACTCCTCAGCCTCTCTGGGCAGCCTGTTCCAGTGCTCAGTCACCCGTGCAGGAAGGAGGTTCTTCCTCATGTTCAGGTGGAGTTTCTTGTGCATCAATTTCTGCCCATGGCCTCGTGTGCCATTGCTGGGCACCATGGAAAAGAGCCTGGTCCATGCTCTGACCCCTCCCTGCAGACACTGACAGACATTGATGAGGTCCTCTCTCAGTCGTCTCTTCTGGAGGCTGAACAGGCCCAGCTCCCTCAGCCCATCCTCATATGGGACATTCTCCAGTCCCTTTATCATCTTTGTTACCCTTCACTGGACCCACTCCAGGAGCTCTGTGTCTCTCTTGTCCTGAAGAGTCCAAGGCTGGACACAGCACTAACGAATAAAACAACCCAGCCAAGACCAGATAGGGAGTGACAGAGGGAGGAAAGCATTTGGAAGAATTCTCCAGCATGATGAAATTTCCATTTATGGTGCTTCCCAGCCTATGTCCACAGTAGTTCAGCAATTTGGAAAATTACTTGAGTGAGAGGGATTTTGACAGCACAAGAAGGATTTTGACGGCACACTGGTGGAGACAATGGAGTAGTGAGTCCATCTGTGTGGGAGATTGTGTGAGAGTCTTCCCAGGAGCCACCTCAAAACCAGCGGGTTCATCCCAACTCACCAAGGTTCATGGCTGAGGAGCTTCAAACATCATTCTCAATGCTCCAGCTTCAGACAAGCAAATAGAACTTGTCCCAAAAAACAGAGGGAAAGAGGATGGAAGCAGAGGCAGAGTGGAGGGAGCCACAATTACTTCAGGGGGTTTATTTTGCAGTCCTTGGTGGTGTAAGTCTCAATGAAGTTTTAAATATATCCTAGCCCAAACAGGTGTAAACCAACAGCAGTTCACACAGAGCAATTGAATCATAACTCAGAAAATCATCAGAACCAGCAAAAACTTATTTTAAATAAGACCCAACAAAAACTTAGTTTGAATAAGAATCTAAGGGTTCTAATATGGACTTTGCAGAGTAACAGTGTTGACTTAAATTCAGAGAAATCAAAGTGGACAACTTGCTTCTTTAAAAGCAAAATAAAATTTATAAAATTTAAATGATGTGATTTTTACTTAATCCAGTCTGACAGGGGGAGTTTTAAAAATAAATAAACCCTCCCCTGCAACATTTGAAATACAAAGCTGCGGCATACAGAATGAGTATGAATCCAACTTTGCCAAGTAAAATCTAAAGGGTAAAACATAAACAGTTACAGAGAGAAATATAGATTTTCTTCACTCATTATAAATTAACATATTTATTGTAACAAGATGAACACGTTTATCTGCTGTATGCAGTTCCATGTAAATCAGAGTCCTTCTGTTGCCCTGTAGGTAATTTCTATGGAATAACTGTTCATAAACTTCTCAAAATCCATTGGTGTAGGCCTGACCTGAAGGAGGTTATCTGTGAATCTACAAACTTCTCTGGCACAGCTGGAAAAGCTTGTATGTCCCAGGAGAGGAAGAGCTGCAATTTGCAACCATCACCAATTTTAGCTGCCAGAGTGTACGTGAGGTCTGTCAGGTGCCTGGAGGCAATTGCAACCTCTGCTGGAGGATTCCATGCAACTTACAGCTCCTGTCAGGCACCTGAAGGTAACAAGGATCCTCCTGGGTCACTCACAAAACCTCTGCTCACCATCTGACCCACCTGCAATTCAATGTAGGAGGTGAGGTTCCAGCACCAGAGACCTCTACCAGCCCAGCAAAAACAGTATCATGGTCCCTTGTGGGGGCAAAGAAGCTCCAGCACACAGCCCACCAGCATCAGACACACATTTTCAAAGGGATAAAACCAGGGAAGGGAAAGGGAACAGTACAGAAGGCCCTGAAAATCTCAGTGTGCTAAAACATGGTCATCAGAGGTTCATAGCAAAACTTGAAGGAAAGCAGGTTTCTTGGAGACTTTTCTCCAAAGGGCCACCTTCCAAAGAAACAACAGGGGTTCTGGCAGCTGGGGGTTTCATGGAAATCTACAACACATCAGCAGTACATATTAACAGACTGATCAAATGGTTTCATTGCTTCGAGGTTTCATTTCTGCAGACCCTATGAAAACACCTTCATCTTCCACATGATTGCTTTTGCAAGCTATCTTAGGATAGTGAACTATCCGGGATAAGCTACCCTAACTGTCTGCTGATACACTGGGGTTTTCTTTCTTCACAGCTAAGAGAATGTTGGGGGAGGAATTAATTTAAGATACATTCTAAAGCAAGAACTTGCCAACCTGGCTCCTATCCAAACTTTACTATCTTTACTACTGTGCATCTCATGCAGGTTCCTCCCGCCTCTGCTATTTTCTCAAAGAAATACCAAACAGTATCGTATGTGAGAGACTTCCCTAACACCATTCTCCAGCATTAATCCAAAAGGACCTATACTCCATGCTTTGTTTTCCACCCAAAGAGGAGGAACACGTCTTCTGGCTCTACCACTCTGGGCAGTGCAGGGCTTTAGGGGTTCCTGCACTCTTCAGCCAGAGAAACACTCCTGTGTGGGGCTCCTTGTCCATGGCAAGACACCTAAATGCTCCCTCTCCGAACGAGACCAAACAGCCATCACAGACTTCACTCTCACACCCATAATTCACAAGCCTGTTTCTAATTGGGGAGTAGGGTTGTTTCGGGTGTCTGTAGGTGCCAATCACACTTCTGATTAAAAATAGGGCTGCAGGAGCTCATTAAGTAAGTAAGTGTCTTGTCAAAGAAGAGTTATTTGGAAGAAGATCCTACACTATTCCTAGAGCAGAGGAGGCTTATCAGATGCATGTGGCACAATGCTCAACTGCTTAAACTGAGGACAAGAGCAAACAGAAATGAACTGGGAAAAAAAAAGTGAAAGAACCATACATTTTCAGTTTTTGTAGTGTTGTTTTTACCATGGAAAAGTAGAACAAATTTAAACTTTAGCATAACTCTAAACTGCACATATTACCCAGAGAAAGGGAGATAATATATTTTAGTCAGTAATACCAGAAAAATCAATTTAAAAAAAAAAAAGCCTGACACCTTTGGTCATTGAAAGTGAATGAAATAGGACTTCCAATGGCTGGAAAGCCTGGAGGAGGCAATGTGTTATCAGTCCCAGGTCGCTGTCTGCTACTGTAATCTTGCCCCCACAGATAAATCCCATGTTAGGCTGCCTAAAGTGAACCAGCCCATGGGGGCACTTTGCTCACTTTATAAATAAAAAGCCTGGCTAAAAAGAGAGGAAGTCCCGTTTCAGAGCTCCAGCCTGGGTGAGAAAGCAGCTCTCCCTGCTTCCTGCAGCAGGGCACATGCTGGCTCGGGCTTACCTTTTAAAAACAATTAAAGGCGGTATGTTCTCGGTGCGAGGCAGCTCCAACACGTGTGGCACCCATGCATGTCTGCTTCACCATCAGCATGTATGGCTCATCATCTGTCTGCTCTGAACAATAACTGTTAGGTTAGCAGCCTTTTCACTTGTAAATGTAAATATTGTATCTAGAACACAATATTTGAAACACAAAATACAGTGTTATTAAGACAGCACTCACACATCAATTCTTGTGTGACTATAATTTGTGAAATGCCTTAGGAGGGGCTTATAAATAAAGTATAAGGTGTTATTATGAAATACATTTTAACCAAATGCACAGAAATGTCTCATTCCTATTGAAATCAATAGCAAAACTCCCACTAATTTCAGTGGTAAAAAGAGGAGACTCTTGGAAATTGCTGTATTACACTGCGCAAATACATCACAGCAGATTTCAGTCTTCACTAGTAATGCAGCTCTGGAATAAAAAAGGGAGTGAAAATGGGTATTAGAGGCTGTTCAGAGCGCGCTGAAGATTTCCGTTCCCCACTCCTGCTGCTGGTTGCGGTGCCTGGTGAGGCAGCACGTCCCCACGCAGCCAGGAACCAGCCCCTTGCCCACTCACAGCGGTGCTCCCAGCTGCGGCTGCTCCGGGGCCTCGCCTGGCCTCCGGGTAGGGCCCGTGGTCCGGCACCGGGGCTGGGGCGTGGGACCCCCGCTCGTTCGGCCCCAGCCCACCCGGGGTGATGCCTCTTGGCCGGGCTGGGGACGCGACGTGCAGGGCGAAGCTGCCCGTGACCCGCAGAGCCCCCGGCGCGCAGGGCAGCGGCTCTGGAGGCAGCAGCGCTCAGGGCACCGAATGCCCCGGTTTCTCCCCGATGTGCAGCCAGCCAGGGACTTTTCCCCGTCGACCTCCTTCCACAGGGCACGATAAGGAGCCAGTGAGCCAGAAATGTCTCCTCTCCGCCGCGGCCAGCCAGCCTGTCACTGAAATGATCTCAGGGTCCGTCCGCGCACACACGGCTTTGTCGCATGGCTGCGGAGGCGCGGGGGCGCAGCCCCCGGCACAGCCCTGCCAGAGAAGGGCTTCAGAAGGGCTGGCGACAGCACGATGGAGGCCACCGGCGGCTGGACCACGGGCGGTGGAGCTGCAAGGCCGGGAAAAGCCAGGAAGGGCAGGGAAGAGCTATGGGGAGCTGCCTCTGCCCGCGCATCGGCACCTGCAGAAACAGCAACCAGCGCACAAAAGTTGTCGGGGGAGGAAGGGATGGGAAGCTCTTTCCCATTCCTGGTTGAGCAGAAGCTGGCATTTCGGTAACAAACTACATTAGTAGGTATAAACGCCGTAATTAGCTCTAGAAGCGCTGTGTTTGTACCTGTAATTAATTGTTCCCAGAATCAATTTGGCTATGTGAGAAGGGACCTGCCTATTGTGGTGTTTAATGCAATATATCCCTTTCTTAAAAACACATAACGTGCAGGTCTGATAAAAATATATACTAAAAAAATTTAAAACTGATGTTTCTTTGATACTTGTGAATGGATGACTTCCACATAATTAAAACTATGTTATGCTGGGATAACAAATATACTTAAAACTGACCAGTATCAATTAAAAAGAAACCTAAGCTCATTTTTGCTTGCTTTAGGCTCTTCATTTTAATAACTATCATCTCATGCTTTGATCAAAGCTGCTCTTTTTCCCTAAAGGATTCAGAGTTTACGTGCATTTAATCTCATCTGCAGCATAGCAGCTACCTCAGCAGCACAGCCCTGCTACCCCAAGTCTCCAGTGAAGTGCTATCTGCAGTGACAAATGCCAAAAGGAAAACATAACCAGCCTAGATGGTATCTTTGCTTTACAAAGGCTGCTTGTGATGCCTGTGCTTTGACTCAAAACTCCCTGCACATTGGCTTTTTAATCATGGGATCCCTTTTTCAGCACACCATCGAGAGTAACAACTGCAGCACAATGAGCCAGCTTCATAGATATGGGAATGTTTAGATTTCCCTGCCAGTGACTAAAGGCCTTTAGCTTTCACTAGCCAGTCCCAGCTCGCATTGTTGTTGCCTGTTGATTTGTCTTCTCTCATTATTCCTTGACATGCAGCTCTCCACCCACGCCCACACTAACAACCCTCACACAAAGCGCATTGAGGTATTAACCAGGTTACAAGTTCAATGGAAAATTACACTAAGATTGTGCTGTGTGGCAATATAAAGGGATGGCATTCACTCTCCCAAAGAGCCTGTTAAAAACACAGCTGGGTTGTTTTTTCCCTTTTAAGCATCCTAACAAAAACAATTTTTCGAAGTCAGGGACGTATATCTGCACATATGTGTGTCCATACGTACTTTAGGTACAATGACAACAGACAGACACAGGCGTGCACCGCGCCTCCACCCCTGACTGGCACGGTGCAAACTCCCCACTGGAAATTCTGCCGGATTCTGGAGTTCATTTAGAGCATCCTCAGAAACCCGAGCTAAATAAACAACCTCCTCCTGCTCTCAGCTGCGATTAGGTACGTGACCCTATCTTCTTTTTGTTAGCCGAAATTACAGGCTGGTGGAAGGGCTGAAAGTCTATAAAAATGTTTCTTAAGAACCCCTCCTTACTGAAAACTGAAAATAAAATCAAAATAAAACTTAATGAGATTAACCTAACACAGTAACAAAATTTGCAACACCACACTATAAGGTTAAAAAGAAAATAGTATAATAAAGGAAATACAAAGGCTTTGGCATGGTTTTTACAATCAACAATGGTTAATCTTGATATGTAGTTGTGAACAACTTCAAAACACTTAAGTTTAAAACTCTTGCAAGCACTTTTAATTGATTAGGAATGAATTCTAGATGCACAAAGATGATTTGACTGTGAACAGTAGTACAACTATATCTAAGAACAATTAACTCTTGCCGACCAAAAAGAAACGTATGATGCATGAAAATGTGTATAAAACATCTATAGAATATTCTTGTCAAATATAAATGAAATTAACTTTATTATAGAAATCATTCTGGGAGATTTCTAGGGAAGACAAATACTTACATTTCGACATAAAACAAATTGGATTATATCGAAGACACAATCTACCTTTTATCTATCAAACTCTTTTCTTCATCGAAGCTCTCTCTTAACCCCTGTTTGCACATAGCTTCAGCCGTTAACAACCTTTGGAAATACCAACAGATAGTTTTCTTACATAAATCTAGTGCGTATTGTTCCAGGTTTAATTATATGCAATGGAATGATACAAACTTGGAACATCAATCCATAATCTATGAACAGATTGGTAGAAGTATTCGATATATCTTGATAAAACTCTTAATTTCGTGGCAAAGCTTGTTGATCATGGCTTCTTTTTTTTTTTCCTTTTCTTTTTTTTTTTAAACAACTTCATGACCAACACAGATCAAACATCCATCCAGTCTACATTGTTCTTTTTTTTTTTCATTATAACATACAAATGCCCATTTACAAATAATACACCAAAATGAATAAAAGTTTGGATACCAAAATGAAGATTTGTTCCAACTGATATAATGCCTTCAGTGTACAAAGGTCCATGTGAAAGTCTTTTCCATGTGTTACAGCATAGGGCACAGTTGCAGTACAGAAGTACTCTGAGAGCCATTCTTCCTTTATAAAATACTGCTGAACATCCAACTGTTGTCCATATAGTCATTTACGGAATTAACACATGTTTTACTGTAATCTTGGCCAGTATTGAGACATATCAGGTTCACTGCCAGGAACTTGAACTGGGACTGACACTCCAGGGGAAATGAGACCTGAAAATTGAGAGAGAAAATGGATATTTTAGTTTTTCTATACATAGCACAATTTTTGCTTTACAGTTTCACAGATTTGAGCTTGTATTCCGGTAAACATTAAATCTCGCCATCTACCAGCCTGTGGAATTGGGGGTTGAGGGGTGTATATATTTTAAAAACTATGCACATCTCACTGATTGTTGTCATAAATAAACTGTCATGCTTTGAGATAAACACCGGAGCCTCGGCTCGTTTGTATCAGTTAATTCAGCCCAAAATACACTGAACAGTTATATTCTTTTGAAGAGTGTCTGGTTTGCTCCTGTTTATGCTGACACTTGCCCTTTTTACCCTGATTTGCCTTTTTTATGCATGGGCTAATATTTCTACAGGTTCCCTGCCTCTTTGATAACTTCAACTCTTTAGCAATAAACGACATCTGACACACACGCAATAAAAATGTGCCCAGTCCTGCAAACACTTTCACATACACTTAACCTCACCGGTGTGGATATCTCTGCTGAAATTTAATGCTGAAATAAATGCTGATTTAGAATTTAATTATAGTGGGAAGATTTTGAGGAATGGGGGGCTCGCTAAAGAGCTTGCTTCTGTCCTGCTATTTCAACACCACCTCTGTTAATCATCTTTCTTTCCATCTAGCCCTCCAGAAGCAGCTTAAAAATCAGAATTTTGGCTCTAGTTTGCAAGGTTATATATTTTCATCTTCTGTCTAGTATGGCAGCAACAGAAAGACCTCCCCCAGTGATGGGGAGAGACTCCTCACAGCGAATACATGGGAAAAGCCTGATGGCTGGAGCAAGCAAGCCACACTGGCAGGAAGGCTGGGGAAGCACAGGATCACTCACCTGTGGAAGTGGTGCCAGAGGTGCCCATGGGCTGGCTGTTCATGTGTGTCTGCATGTGAGGAGGGGTGTATGTATCATAGCTCCGTCCATTCACCGATGGACTGGTGGGCAGCATGCAAGAGTAGGAGGAGGTCTGGCTGGGTACTGGGGGCTGTGGGAGCAAAGGACAAAGCATTAAGTGTCACTGGAGGTAAAGACAGCATCACTCTCTTGGGCATGGATGTGCCAGCCCTCAGAAGCAGCGTGCGGCAGCAAAAATGAGCTTCAAGTTTCAAATTCAGGGACCCCAATGCAAAGACCTATTTAGGAGCCCAACCAAGCAGCCCTTTCATGGAGGCTTTTGGCCTAAAAACCAACATGGATGGTCACTGGTGCTTCTTCAGACATGCTTGGAAAGCAGATCCCTACATCTAGATACTGATGGAGTTGTTACATCCCTAAGCCTGAGTGCTGCCCTCGTTTATACCCATGTAAAAGGCAGATGTCTCATACCACTTGCAGCCAGAGACAGGGCCAGCCTCTTATCTCACACTTAGTGCTGTAACTAAAATTACTCCACTGAGGCACACAGGCTGCTCTTGTGTCTGCAAGCCTGGGGCACATACACACACACAATGCGTGGGTAGGGGGGACCAAGGCTCTGAAGAGGGATCCCCAAACCCATACATACATGCACATTGATCCCCATCAGAGCCGCAGTCACCCCAAAGCCATGCCAGCAACATCTCAGAATAGACATCTCCATTTACCTCAACTCCAACCCCTAAAACCTGATTTGCCAGAAGGGACAGCAGCTGGGAGCAGGGGCTGAGGGATGGCACAATGCCAGGGAAGGACCAAGCAGGAGTTTCTCCTGCTTCAGGATGCTGGGTGAGTGGGGAGCAGTGCAGCCTTGACCCAGAGAGGCAGTGAGGGGGCAGGAAGCAGGATGACTAATTCCCACTCCAAACACACGAGACCCGACGTGTCTGCACATATTTCCTGTCTGCACATCCCTGACACACGCCATCTCCAGCAATACCAACAGCCTCACTTGCTGAGCACACTGGCTCTGCTTTGGGAGAACCAGCAACGCTCCATACATCCACAGGGAGATGCCAATGGCTCGGCCGCCCAGCCTCCCTCTCCTACACTGCATGACTGCCCTGCCACAACGACCACGTAGGCAGCGTTTTCCAGAGTGGCTCACACGTGCCCTGTCCCTGCCCAGGTGCCCAGTGGTGAATCAGGGGCCTCCTGCTTTCCCAAGGGTCCCCTCCTGTATCAGCCTTCTAATCTTTTGTCATCTGCTCCCAGCCCACTGCCGGGAGCGGCGCCGCCAGCCTCCAACGTCACAAAACAGCAACCTAGCCAACATCATTTCTTTCCGTAGACTTACGAGACTCTAACTTTATTTGGTTAATTTTGGTTCAGCAATTAGTAACATCGTAATTGCCGCAGCGAAGGAGTCAGGCTCTCTAATCTGCTCGCCTGTCTCTAGCAGTGGTCAATGCTGTGTGCCTCAGACAAAGCTGTAAAACTCCCGTAATTGGCCAGCACCTTCCTAGGCCAACCCCACCATTAAAAAAGGAGGAATTTTGCATCTGAAAGGTCTATAGAAACAGACCCCAAAGGAATAGATTTCTTCCTAACCCAGCTGGTGATCAGCTAATGCTTTCAGGCATGAGGATTGACAGCTCTTGCAATTCTGGCTTAGCTGGCATAACCACTGATGCTAATCACATCCTTCCCTCTCTCAGGTGTTCCTAATGTGCCGCTGCCACGTTACCTACACCCAGAAGGTCGGATCCCTCCAGCAGCTTATTCAGGCAGCAATTTCCACAATATGGCATCAGTGAGTTCCAGAGGTTAACCACATTTTTTTTTTCAAACAGCATTTTTTATCCCAGATCTGTTGCCTTGCAAATTTGAGGATTTTTCTCTTTTAGAATCTGGGAAAAATGCTTGTTGAGCACCACATCTTTCAATGCCCTTTCTCTTCTGATTCTCCCAAATAGGGCATCTTTCCAGATGCCAAGGAAGCCTTTGGGTGCGTTTTTCCCTGCAGCATGGTTTGGGTCCACAATCCCTCATCGCCCAGAGGAAGGGCCCCCACCCACACTCCCGCACACCCCAGGGGTTGCCGAGTCCCGAGGGAATGTCGTGCCACGGTGTGGCACTGGACTTACTTGCATAGGCAGGTTGTTGGCCATGGTGAAGCTGGGCATGGGCGGCAGCGCGCTGTACGTGTTTGTGAGCGCCGTGTCCGTCCTGCCCAACATGGAACCTGATGTGAAAGAGGAAACTATAATAGAATAGACAGATAGATGGACACATTAGTTTAACCACAATTACAACTGGGCATACAGTCTCAGAGCCTCATTTTCACTAGAGGATGGATGGATGTGAGCGGGTTGGTGGCATTACCGGGGGTGGTTGGTTGTGGGATCGGCTGGTAAACGCTTGTGCTGAAACTACTACTGATGGGAATGTGGCTGGGAGTGTTGCTGGCTTGTCTTCGCTGGTTCCTCAGCTTCTCTTCCCTTCTCCATTTGGCCCTTCTGTTGGAAAACCACACCTGGAAATACAGCATTTGAGAGACGTGAGCGACCTTACAAGGACTAGAGGCACGGTGTCTCCCCCACGTAGCTCAAGGCCATGGCTTGCAGCAGAGCAAAGCAGTGGGTGAAAGCAAAGCCAGCTGCTGCTATTTTCCTGAAAGAGGGATATGGGCAAATACCTGATCATAAATATGGGTTGCCCTGTGCTTTGAGAAGCCAGGAGTAACAAAATCAGAATAGTAATAGTAAAAATAATAATAGTTATAATTGCAGAGCAAATCACTACCTGTATCCTTGCTTCAGGCAGGTCTATTTTAGCAGCTAGTCTCTCTCTTGCAAACACATCGGGATAGTGAGTCCTCTCAAATTCTGCAGAAGGAAACATTCTTGCGTTAGTTGCGGAGTTAATGTGGCTGACTGTAAAATCAGAGTTGTTCCTGCTCTGCCTGTGCTCTAAACGCTCTTAAGAAGCATCACTGTAAAGGCAAAGCTGAGCTTTCTGTCTGTGTGTTAGGAAGGAGGACGCCTTGCCTGCTGGGGAGTATTGCCATGGGGATGGGCAGGCTTGGGTGCAATGCTGCATCTTTCAGGAAGCAGTGAGGCCTTCTGCCTCCACTGAGGGGGTCCCCAAGGCAGCTCTGACCCTGTCACCATGAAGCGAAATGGCACATCGCTGAATAACAGCGCAAAATAAGAACAAAGCTCCGCAGCAGGTCAGAGGCGAGGTGCGCCCAGGCCAGTCAGGAAAAAGGGCACCTGCTCCCAGCCCCGGGCAGCGGCAGCACTGGGGATGAGGAGCACGTGGGGGGCAGGCATGGAGGACTCTGCCAGCCCCCTGCCTGCCCTCGCCTCCCCGGCAATGCAGCCTGGCCAGGGATGCAGCCCGGAACACAGGAGGAGAGTTACCCCCAGAGGGAAGCACGGGATGCCGCATCGGTGTTTTGGTACGATCTGTGCCCTAAATACTTCGCCTTTGAAAACCGTTTTAACAGCTTTTCAGGGCATACCACAGCCATCAATGAATATTTGGAGCTCTGTGAATAAAAGAGCATGGAGGGAGCCACAGAGTTTAAATATATACATATATATAAGGCACGGGAATGCTGTGCTTACATTCAGCTGTTAATGTAGTCG
The DNA here is from genome assembly GCA_013398115.1 of Falcunculus frontatus. NCBI lineage: Eukaryota > Metazoa > Chordata > Aves > Passeriformes > Falcunculus > Falcunculus frontatus. The sequence goes on from VZRV01000826.1 coordinate 536,253, forward strand.
GGGCACATTTTGCTTTTCTCTCCTGCTTCAGCCATAGGAAAATGTCACTCACCTTTCTCAAGGGCTTCGATTTGCTCTTGGGTAAAGGATGTCCTATTTCTCTGCAGCTTTCTTTTCAGCTGGAGTCTCATTTGGGCTTCATCTGAATCTTCTCCATTAGAGCTGATGGAGTTAGTGTTTTCCCCTCCTCCCTCCTGTTGCGGACAGCCATCTGTGGAACCGAGAGTCAGAAAGTGAAATGCAGGTACCCTTGTTTTAAGATCCCTTATCAGAGAAATAACACAATTGGAAACAAGTTCAGCCATGTTTGCTGACACCCTCCTGTAAAAATGTCTCGGGTATCAAAGCAACACGGCGCTAATGACATGGGTAACACAGAAACATTTCAGTTTCCAGCCTTATCGTAAACATCGGGGATGAGGAATTATGATCACCTGGTCTTAATTTCATTTTGTTTTCCCTCTGGAATAAAACCTGCATAAAAATACTTTCCCCTGAAAGTGATTCTTTCCATGAATCCCTGCTGGAGTGCCATGGCAGTCTCCTCTGTCTGCTGAATTTATTTACCTATTGCTATATTTAAAATAGTGATGTTCAGTATTTCAGATTATCTATAATCAGTAATTCCTATCTAATCAATTAGATGTTGATAGGTTTGCAGAAAATGCTATTAAGAAACCAAACCAAGCTTGTAATCTTTTTAAAAAAATATTTATCCAGTTTTTATTTGAATTCTGCACAGTCAATTTCATTTTAAAGGTTGTGAATTTAGAAGTGCCTGCATTGTTCTGCAGTTTTATTCAACTATTGTATGAGTGTGCATTGCCTTGACACCTATTACTGAGCACAGCTGTAATTATATCATCACCAAGAACAGGCTATAATTGCTGAAAATGGAATTTTATATTTAGATAAAAGGACTGTCCATTCTTTGTAATGTGTTGCACCAGAGAAAAGTAAGATTTCTTTTAAAATTTTAACATGTAATTTTAAAAGAAATAGTAGCGAGTTCACTAACTAGCTAAATACGCTGTTCTGCAGCTGAACGTTTGGCATATCATTTAAGTGGTACATTTTTAATTAGGGCATTTCCACCACTTTTAATGTAATTTCTGTCATTAAACAGGGGAAAGTTTCATTGTGCTTGGCGCTCGGGAGGACGTGGCTGCGGCCCGGGGCCGGCTGGTGTTGGGGGGCTCCTCGGGCACCCCCGGCCGCCGGGGCCGGAGGGACGGAGGCTGCTGGAGAGGCAGAGAAGTCGTTGTCCTAAACGAGCTCTCCCTCTCCTTTCAAAGCATATTTTTCGAGGCGTTTTGATGTGGCATAAAGAGGGAGCCGGGGTGAGGGACGCATGGGCTACTTATGCTAATTCCCTTGAAAAGTTACGCCAAAAATAAATAGCGACACTCCCGCGACATCCTTTAAATATTGTGGGAAATCAACTTTAAAGTAATATCATTTATAATCGGCGAACAATGGCCCCGGTCTTCAAAGCTCGGGGGGAATTGTGACAGGATCTGGTGGGACCCTTTCAACCACTTTGAAATGTTTTAAAACCCGAACTTTCTCCTCCATTTAAACACAGGGATTCAGCGGCCGTGGTCACCATATGGGCGGCCGCAGCCCCATTGAGGCGGCCGGCGGCGGGTGAATAGCGGGGGGGCGGGGGGAGCCGCCTTTCAGGGCACACAAAGCCCCGGGCCCGGGGACGGCCGCCGCGGCGGGGCAGCGCCCTGCCAAGCGCGGGTGGCAGCGCCGGGGGCCGCGCCCGCCCNGCCGGGGAGCGGAGGGAGCCGCGGGGCCGCTCCGGAATCGGGCGCCCCACTTGACCCTCCACCGTTCAGCTCCAAACTTTTGAGGCCATACTTTTTTGCCACCCCGTCTCGGAGTGCTGCCTATCTCCCCAAAATCTTTCAGCAAGCTAAAAGTTTCCCCTAAACTCGCCTACGGTCATTTTCAACCCCAGCCTGGACAATTAAGATATCTTCTTTTTAGACACACACCCCGTCTTTTTTTTTTTTTTTCCTTTGGGTTTTGTTTTGGTTTTTTTTTTTAAAGCTCCTAAAAGGAGCGATCTCAATAGGGCTGTTCCACCTTCCAGACCTAATCCGTAAGAAAGCAAGTGAATGTCCGTCCCTATTATCCTATAGCCAGACCATCTGACGCTGGGTATAGGATTTGTTTCCTGGAAAAAAAAAAGACGCTGGGAAATAAAATCATTCCTTAGTTTCTTAGTGTCTTAATCAGTGAGGCGGAAAACAAGCAAAAAAAGATAGCAAACCAATTGCAGCACCTCTCAGCTATAGAGCCGGGATCAAAACATTGTAGCATCTGTTGAAAGAGAAAGTGTCTAAATCCTATAGAAGGCTTTAGTCTTATAAGAGAGGGAGGGGAGAAAAAAAGATAAGAAACAGTGTCTCGGTGATCCCTAAAACCACTAAATCACTGGAGAATTTCTCCCGGATAGAGATGTCTCTTTTTGTTCTGTCAGCCCTCATGTATCCATTATTTTATTCACTGCTGCATGGCGTTTATCAGATTGAGACCATATTTGTACCCCTCTGAGACCTAACCTCGCCTTATGCTTTTTGAGTAATGGACTCTTAAAATCCAGTAACATACCCCTGCAAGCGAAAAACATTAGAGGGAGCATGAATATTCCAGAGGAAATCCATTTTATTAATTTTAATTTTGCCATGCGGATGTTTTAAGTGCCTGCCTGCCTCCCCCTCGCCTCTGCTGCCCACGCACACACACGCCCCCGGCCCGAGCCAGCCCTGCCCCGCACCGCACCGCTTCATTTCGGATATTGCGATTTAGGAGAGGGCTCCCGAGGTCCTCCCGCCGCGCACGCTCCTGCCCGGGATCCGCGTTCCCCTGCGGAAACTGCGCTCATCCCCGCACCACGGGAAGGGGCCACCACTTGCCCCCAAAAAGCCACCAGCCCCCCCAGCTCCCTCCTCCGGCACAGGCGGCTCTGCTGCAGCGCGGGTGCGGCCAAGAGCCGCCGGCCCCAGGTGTGCCCGCACCGCACCCGCGCAGGGGCTGTGCCTCCGAACACCGCTCTGCGGCGGGGAGCCCTAAATTTCTCCATTTAACGCCTTTCCTAAGAAAAAAAATAGAAACCCCAAAAGCACG
>VZRV01000826.1:559903-683503 GCA_013398115.1 Falcunculus frontatus
GGTGCGGAGCGGGCGGCTGCCGCGCCCTTCCGCACCCGGCCGCACCCGCGCAGGGCGCCCAGCGCCGGGCTCCCGGCTGAGGGCCGGGACGGGCCCGGCAGCGCTCCCCACCACCGGCGGCCGAAGGCTCTGCAGGGATCCCCTCGGGAACGAGGAGGAGACGGCCCCCGCGGGACCCCCCGGAGGGACAGGGGCCGGACCCACACTCGGCACCAGCCCCGCTCCCCCGAGAGCCACCCCGTCCCTCAGCTCTCCGTGGCTACTCGTGACCGGGCTCTCCCCAGCAGAGCCGTGTGTCCCAGCGGGAAAAAAAAGCTGAGGTCCTGCCCAAGGGGGAAACGTCCCCTGCGGGATGAGAGTGGGTGAAGAGGCACGACACACAGGGCATATCGTGGCACAAGGACTTGAGTTTGGGCTGGGTTTTCCAGGGTGCCCAAAGAGGCAGCGTGACCTGGTGGGGCAGCATTCGGATTCGGGCCATCTGGTCCCCGCCAGGCCATTACTGGGCAAAGAAACAGGGAGACGGGAGCGGGTTCACCTGAGCAGGGACCCAAACCTCCCGCTCCTGTCGTGACCCCCTAAAATGCAAATGAAACTGAGGAGCGTTTTCCCCCATGTCGTGGTGGGCTTTGTCCGAGGAGATGCTGACCTGGCCCGGCCCAGCGAGCACGCCCCGGGAGCAGAAGGAAATCCCGGGTCTCTCTGAAAACTGTAGGGTCCCACTCGAGGGGCGACTCCAACTCTTACACAAATATTTTCCACCCCCGTTTCTTTAGTGTGATCGGGATTATGCTGGGTTCGAGGTGATCGACAGTAGAAGCGCAGGGGATGTAGCACCGCGGCTTTCCTGGCCATCGCTGGGGACAGAGAAAAAGGACTTTCCCCCAAAACCCCTAGTCCCAACTTGGGAAAAAATAACTAATATTCCAAGGCGACCTTTCCATTTGCTGTAATTACTGCCAAACTCATTCCTCTAAATTAAATGCTACGAGTGATTTGAATCCTTGTAACGCAAAACCCAAGTTCCATCGAATTAGTTGTAGCCTGCCTGCTTTCCCCAGTGACTGCATCTATTAACATTATAATCTCAAACACCATTTTTTATGTAACACTATTGTTAGTAAATCAACTCCTCAGGTCCACAGAGACGCTGACCTCTGTCAATTCAGTGAAAGTGTAATTATCTCCCCGAATCTTGGACAGATTTAAGAGATTACATTTCAACTAAATCTATATCAATGCTAATTTTTTTCCAGACTCCAGGTGCTAGGCACTCCGAAATGGTGTTTCTGCCCAGCAGAATGGGTTACAAAGAGGAGAGGGCTTGCTGTGTAGAGGGCCAAAAGAAATGAAGCCCCACATAAAATTACACCTATTTTTTGCTACAAAACCTGGTTCTTGTATGGCAAAGTTAAACAAAGCAGCTATGCTAAATTAGCGTTAAATAAAGGCTAGTTTAATGCTCGGTTACAGTCAACTGGTGTATATTTGATGGCTAATTGTCTATCAAAATTAAAGAGAAAAGAACAAATGATTCGTTATAAGAAGGTGTTAAAAGCTTCGACAAAAGGACATTTCACAAATATAATATCTGTGGATGGCGAATTGTCCTTTTGAAGCTTTTTTAATGTACTAAAGGCCTGGAACTCCCCAGATATGAATAATGGGGGGAAACGCGCCCTTTTATTCCGAAAGAGCCTCTTTTAAACTAGTCGCTCTAATAAACCGGCAAGGACAATATTCCGGGAGGAACGGGAACCGCATTGCTGTGATTTCCGACGGCCACTTAAATAAATAATGCCCCGGCAGTAAAAAGGCATTTAAATGTTATTTGGTTTGCGCTTAAAGAGACCTAAGCGCCTTCCCGGCGGAGAGCAGCTCTCACTTGCAAATCAACCCTTATCAGCAGGGAGAAAACAGTATTTGTAGGGCTGCGGGGATGGGGATGGGGACGGATCCTGCCTCGAGTGCCCCGCGGCCAGGCGAGGTGCGGGGCCGCCCGCCCCGCATTTACTGTTTTATTCAGAGTAATAGGTCAGGAAATATTCCACGGGGCGGGGAGCGAGACGGGGAGAGCCGCGAAAGTAAGACGGAAAAAGTGGTAAAGCCAACCAACCAAAACCTCCCGTGTGAAGTTAATTCAAGGGGATGGCGGTGAAGCGGGCGCTGGGGCAGGGTCAGCCCCGCCGGCTCCGCGGGCGCGGAGCCCTGCGCAGCCGCTCGGCGCAGGGAAGGAGCGGGTCCGTGCCCCCGCGGAGGGCGTGCGGGAGAGCCGCAGTATGCAAAAAAGCCCCGGCTAAATCATGCAGCAAGAACGACAAACCGTCTGGAAAATGGACCCATGGAGCAGCAAGAATGTACTTTTTTATCTTTGACAACTTGTGTCCTAAAGAAACTATCTTGAAGATAATTGAAATGATTACAATTCATTGCTGCCTTACTTGGAGTACGAACAGTCAAATAATGAAATCTTAGTAATATAGCAAAAATTTAATTTACATTACACCACTGCTCGAGGTTTCCCTTTTTCTTTTTCTCTTCCCCCTTTTTTATGCCTAGCTTCCCCTAGAAATTTTGTGCTCACACATAATTCTGCACTTTGTTGCATTATTCATATTTTCGGGGTTATTTCCCATCTCCTCCCGCCCTTTCCCCTTCAGTAATGGTCTCTGGAACTTCCAGATGTGGGTGCGGGGAATCTTCTGGAAGGAGATATCCCAAGAGGCTGGGGAGGGATCCTTAAACTAAGTCCAGCCAGGCCGAGGTGGGTGCTGCAGCCCGAGTGGAGGTTTTGGCTAACTACCCCCTCCCACAACCACCGCCGGTGATGATCAAGGGCTGGGCAGGCACAGCACCCCCCGTCAGGGTCTGTCCCAACCGGGGCAGCAGTGATAATTCATTTTAGGAAACTGTTCTGGGACCCAGTCCCTGTGGGTTTTAAAAATTATTATTATTATTATTATTATTATTATTATTATTATTATTATTATTATTATTACTACTACTACTACTGCTTTTACTACCGTTTCGATATCACCATTGTTATTACAATTTCTTGCTATTTTCACCAGAAAAATATTTCCCAGAAGCTGTAGGGTGTCCCTAGTGATGCTGGGGGTTTGACTGAGGTGATTTTTGCCGAAGCTTTGGGCTGGAGGAGGGCATCAGGGCTCACTCTCCCAGGGAAATGTGAGGGAGCCAGGGCGACCCTCTGCCCCACGGTCCCCCAGTGTCCTCCTGGCTGTCCCCAGTCTCTCTGGCAGTTCTTGGCAGTGCTGCTGCCCAGGATGCCTGAGCCCCTTTGCAGCCTCTCATCTCGCAGACTGTGCAGGAGGCAGCCTGCCTTTTAATCCAAGTCAGAAATGGACCAGGATACATCCTCAATGCAACTAACAGTTTCTAAAAAAAAGACCATCTGGTAATTGTCTTCCTTTAGATCTTCCCTTAATTATGCTTTTAATTAAAGATGGTTCAAGGCATTGGACCACATGAAGGGCAGTAATTACAAATTACATTACAAACCCAACAGATGTAGCTCTATCTGCTGGGAAAAAGGTACCGGAATAAAATTTGACTAAACTTTAGGATAAATTAATCCGCTGCCTTGAGAACAGAAGCACATTTTTTATTATGCAGACTCTAGCCAGGATTTAAGTTCTCTGTCATGATTGTTTTCATATTTCTTTGACATCTATTGATTTGGAGGCAGCTGCAAGGCTTTGTCACAAGAGAGAAGAGCAGTCACAATATATTAGCTTGATGGCATAACTCGAATATGAGTAGGAAGGATAGAAACATGACAGGGAGCCACGTGACTGAGTGATGGGTCTCCAACAAAATAAAGAAATTAATTTTTAATAAAAAGCTTTAAAAATACCACAGCTAGTGCAACAACAAGGGGAACGACAGAACTTGTTAATTATCGAGCATTGGAGCCTCTGAAATTTACCCCTAAAGACTAAGAGGGGACGGGCTTTTAATTCCCAGTCAGGACTTGTGCACTGAGCAGAATTCACAAGAAGCTCGGCCCCCGTGCTCTGGGCTGGAGCCCACCCTGCCCTGGCAGCCAGGCCTGGCCTGGGGAAGTCAGGGCGCTGCGGCAGGGCTCCCCTTCCCTGACAGGAACTGGGAATGAGCATTCCATTCTGCCCAGGATCTGCTCCGAGGCAAAGCTCCCAGACCCCGAGTGGAGTTTATGCAAAGCCCCCTCGGTTAGTGGATGCGAAGCAATGTGGACCCGATAGCCTCTGTAATGAGGGAAGGCAGTGCAGGCTCAAAGATTTCCGGGGGGAATATCACCCCACTAATCTGTGGTCAATGATGGCTCTGGATATGCTACTTAAAATGCATCTTGTGGGGCTGCAGGAACACAGGCATAGGAACTCTTAAAATGACCTGGTTTGCAGGGGCTGGCTGGCACGGTGGGAGGAGATCGAGAGACTATGGGTGTAAGGTTTTACAAAACCCAGTTCTGGTTCAGTGGATAAAGACATCATTGACGATCAAGGGGCTGCTTTTAAGTCTACCTCCAGTTCAAAGAATGCGCCTCTCCAGCATTTTGCCAAAATCCTGTGCTGAGTGTACAACTGGGAGCTCAAGGTATTTGAGCAGGTTTGGGCAAGGTAACAGAATTTCCCTGTCTGGGGGAGGCTGTTTGTTAAAAGCAGTCATTGAAGGCAAGCTGGGGAGTGGGGACAGTGAGGATTCACATGTCAGACGCTCCATCAGACCATTAAAAAGAAATTAAGTTGGGACGTTTAGTCTTCCCCTCTCCCAGCTCCACCTCTGAGAAAAAAGCACGACAAAAATCCAGCCAGCACCTGAACGTGGGGGTTGTCTCCCCTTCAAGCCACAACACACTCTGTGATGCCTTCAGTGTCTCTTGAAGGTGAGACTGGACACCGGAGGCCCTGGGGGTGAGGCTGCTTGGAGTTACCCCTGCCACTGCTTGCATTGCACCCTCAGGACCTCAGTGGCTGCAGGAGCAGCGGCTGGGCAACCCCAAAGGTCAGACCGAACACACGAGGGGTTGTGTCACATCTCTGCCTTCCCTCTCACACACAGACACAAGCAGGGATGCTCTTCCCACCCTGTCTCATCCTTGATTTCCAGTGCACCTCTGCTTAGCCGGGCATGACAGGACCTGGCCCAGCTGCTTGCAGCCCCCAAAGATGCCGCAGCACAACCCAAGGACAGATGAACGCACACACACATCCCTTGCACCTGACCTCAGCTGTGCGTTCACACTTTCACACACTCTCTCTTAATAGTGTCACATTTTTTTCCTTCTGAGGAGTGCCAGCCCTGTGAACGTCTAACCCATTTCCTTACCAGTTTCTGGATTTCCTCCTGCGTGTGGTGGAGGAACAGGAGCAGATTCTCTTGGCTTCTTGTGGCCCTCGTGTCAGGAAGGTAGTTATTCAGACAGACCTCTCGGAATGCCTCTGAATGAGCTGACTCAGGGTTCCCAGTAATGCTGTGATTTATGATTGCCCGGTGTCAGTAGGTATGGTCACATGAGCCAGCGTGCAACACGTAACAGTTCCTACACTCTCATTTCGTTTCAAAATGAACAAACATAATGCTCGTTTATTTGTTAAAATTTTAACCCCGTGTTTTGCTGTAATTTCCCGCTTTCTGGAAGTGACCCTGATGAAAAAACTTCATTATCCAAAAAGCAGAATAATTTCAGGTTTAAAAACTACGTATGTTATCCAGAAAAACCTGTGTATATAAAGTAATTGGTCAATGTGAGATTACGGATACTCCTGAAAAGCTCATACTGCTTATTTACATAGAACTTTCTGAACATATTTGCATATCAGAAAAAACCTCTTCTTCCCCAAATTGCAGTAATGCTTTTAGATCAGATGCCATATAGAATATATATTTAATCGTATTAATATAAATGTTTATACCTATATTTATATTATACATATACAAAAATACATTTAAACAAACTCCTATCCAGAATATATTCATATACTATATAGACAGTGCAAAAATGGAATCTAGATTTAAGAAATAATTTCTTTGTGATTTAATTGCTCTGCCCATGGCCCCATTCAGAAAGGATGCAACATGTTACCAAACAAATGTTTCTTTGTGAAATATGTGAAAGACTACAGATGTTTCACTGATCTGCTGGGTAAATCTCAGAGCCTTTTTGGTGACGTGGTCTGCACTTGTTTACACAGCAAGTAAGCAAGTGAGGCGTGCTTTTCTCTGAGCTGCAAGGCTTGCCAGATACAAAGCTAAAGCCATATATACAGCTCTGGCTTTCACAGGTCTGATCCAACTCTCACTGATGGGATGGACAAATTCCCAGGTCCACGTGATACGGTCACTAGGCTGAAATCACAGCTCATACAGTGCATGATGATGTTTATGTCAATAACTGAATACCACAGGTTTTGTTTCTGTTCTTCTTTTGTGATCTATACTAAGCAGGTTTTTTCCCTGTTACGGTCTAAAATAGAGCTCTTTCTTGAAAAATGAGAGTTCTTATAGCTATTTAGTGTGGAGAATGTACAGTCTTCTGAATTAATTACGTGTTTCTGGGTTTCTGCCTGGTGCATTGGGTAGGGACTGAAAGCAGAGAGCAGCTGAAGTGTGTGGAGGAGCCTGTGTCTTTAACAGCCCCTCTCACAGCGCGGTCACTACTCACGTGTGAATCGTAGCTCACGCAGTAATGATGGAGCACAAACTCGCAGTTTCAGAGGTGTAGAGTAGCTGCAATAATGTTTTTGGTGCAGGGGAGCTTATTCCTTGGAGTTTCTCTGAGCTGATGTTGTCTGCGGAGGATTATGAGTTGGGAATGTCCGTGTGATTCTCAGCAGCCAAGCCTAGCCCTGCAGGTCAGTCTAAGTGACCAGAAAATCCTGCCATAAGGCTGCCATGCATTTCATGAAGCCCACGTTTTTAAAATGTGTCTGGACGGAATACCTTATTTTTTCTCCTGTTTTAGAGGCAGATCGTCTCAATCGCATATTTTCATAGCAAACAAAGGGTGACGAAACACTCACTCCAAGCAGAACAGAAGCAAATGTAACACTTCTAAAAAGCACTGAAATTTTCTTTCCTGAGCATGGCGATGTCATGCTTTTAAGGTGTAATATTTTGTAAGTTCAGTCCCTGTTAGATGTTTATGTGAGACATTGCATTCAGGGTGTAACTTGCTCAGTGGTAGCAAATGCATTCGTGGCAGGTCAGATACCGCAGGCTTTACTTGGAGACTGGAAAACTGCCCGTTCTGCACCTCTGCTGGCCAGTTATTTACAGTTAGGTTTGGGAACAGATGAAAATTTGGGTAAAAGAAGAATATATACCGATATATTCATCTTACAACAAGTGGGGAAATCTTGAAGGTGCTGTGTCATTTGGAATGACAGAAATAGCCCCTGATGACAATATTGAGGGTTTTTCTGAGAATTCCCAGTAATACCAGGTCATACCTATTGCATGGCTTTTCCATGTAATACCCAAATACCTCCCTTGTCTTGTGTGCATGAAATAGACTAGCTGAAATCTGAACATTTCTTCGTAGTCCTAAATTTTTTTCCTGATTAGTTTAAAACTGAGAAATTTGAGTTATTACTAGGAATTTCTCCCTATTTTCTTTAGCAAATAATTCAGTTGATCTTGGCCATTGAGTTGCAAACCTTTGCTTGTAAACATTTGCAGTGCGTAGAAGTTGAGTTATACAAGACATTGTGTGAGTGTGTACATTTGAAGGATCCTGAGTGTGTGCATTCACACACCTACAGACGTGGCCCCTCAAATTTCTGGGTCTCTCAGAAATAGGATCTCTTTTTGTTACAAGGACACATTTATCTGCTTATAACCTGCTTTGGGGCAAGAATGTCAAAGGCATAAGACACACATATAAATTCCAGATAAAGATACATCAGGACAGGAATTTTTCTGTATGTCCATTCTTACAAATAAGATTTACTGATTGGCACTGAGAGCAAAATGCTTCTTTCACATCCCCAGGTCACCAAACCCCACCAGGAACTGTAGCTAAGCTTGTGCAAAACAAGGCAAATTTGGAGCAAAGCGCAAAAGCTGGCAAATATTGAAACCATTCCCCTTTTCTTCTCTTAGAAAAAAAAAAATGTTGGTGTGTCTGCAATTGTCTGGCTGCTAATTAGTGGTGTGCACCACAGTTGGGTTTGGAAGGACCCACACATGGACCTGAGCCTGCCCAGCTGGGAGGCAGCAGAGCTCTCTCTGCTTCCCTTCACTCTCACAGGGTTTCCCCAATGAAATCACAAATCCAAAAGCAAACTCCGTCACTCAGGGACAATGTATAGATTTGTCACAGTCCTTGGAGGACTGAGAATCCTAAAATCAATGGCTGGATTACACTGATCCTTATCTGTAGAGGTCTCATCTGCACTAGATAAAGTATTGATAGGTTGCTTCATTTACTGAAGCATTTCGGATCTCCATGTGGGAAGGCACAGTGGAGAAGTAATTGCATTTTCTGGTGTGATAAATGCTTCTTAAGGATGCCAAAGCCAAGGCATTTGGTGGGCTGTGAATTGCTGCTCCTCCTGCCACATGTCTGAGCATACATTTGATTACGATATTGCTGCGCTACACATTTTTGCAATGGCAACAATACACTGCTGATTCAAGCACTGGGATGCAGACACATGTATGTATATCTGAGAGTGTGTGTGTGTTTGTGTGTGGAGACAGGGAGGTGGTCTTCCCCAGAGATGTACATTTCAAGTATTCGGTGCTGCTGTTTCACCACCCAAATCTCCAAGTACACATACCCAGTTAATACTAAATATTGCGATGTGAAAAATCCCCTGAATAGTCAGATTAGTGGGACTGTTAGGACGTTAAAAAAAATCAGAACTCTAACATTTTATGTTAAATTTTATGAGCTGGAGGACTTTACCAGTAATAGTGGGGATTTGGGGAGTAAAGGGGTTGTGGCCTGGGTATAAATTTCTTGTAGATCAGATATTGTTAATTACAGAGAGTTAGAGGATGCAGAGCAGCTAGCAAGTGCTACACGCATCAAACAGAGATCTGTATTGATTTAATAATTTGTGATTAATTAATACTAACCATGTCTGGTAGAAGTGTGCATCAGCCCAAAGCCGGATTTACACCTAGATGTGAAAATCAGAGACTAAAGATGTGCAGGAGAAAGCTTAGCCTCTCTGAGGCTGACGGAAGTTTACCCTTCCCTTTCCTGTCTGCTGCTGGGTGCTTTTCTGCAGATGCCACTTACTTGACCCACAATCTGCAGGTAACAGGCAAGAGATATGACTCAGATATTGCAGATTCTGCACTTGCATGTCCAGGTTTTCCAGACAATAGTGTGTTTTTCTAAGGTTTTTTTCATGAAGGCCCTGTATCCCGCGTGATTTCTCTATGAGTCACATTCTGAATCCCCCTATTCAAACAAAAATCTCCCTTTTACTGTCTGATTTTGACTAACAGCCATAACATCCTCAGATGGTTGCTTCAGAATCTGCTGCACTGTTTGTGCACACACACAGAGCTTACATCCATAAATAAGTGTGTCCCAGGCTCTTAAATTCATGGGGGTGCAATGGAAGACCAGACATATCAGTAGGTGTGGAAATTCTTAGATAATCAGGAATTTACAGCAGCTTTATTGATTTTTTTCCTGATCTTCAGCCGTGGTCTTAGGGGTGTTTATTGCACATAGCCATGTTCTTTGCGTATTTGGGGGAGTAAATTAAGCATCTGTATTGCATGCACATCTCTTGGACACTAAGCCCGAAGCAAGAGAAAAAAAGAATCTAAAATTAAGGGAATATTACATTCTCCTTAAAAATATCCAAAGAATGAAGCTGATACAAATAATGTGCTTTATAGTAAACAGATAGAACCAAATTCACTACTTTTAAATGCCACTCTGGCTGTTTCAGTTTGAGTCAAACCAAACCACTGGAAAAAGCCGTGGCAAAGGGAGGAACCATCAGTGAGGAAGAATAGATGTTAAGAGAGAGTAAAGTGTAATGAGAAGAAACCCAATATTGACAGATCATGTAGAGCAGAAGGAGATGGGGTAGAAAAACGCAGTCAAACACAGACAGAAATATGCTGTTTAGCAGGAGGGAGCAGCTACAGAAGCCAGCTCCAGTTTGCTCGCTTTGCCCTTCCCTGCAATGCAAGGAAAGCTCTCTGTAACACAGGAAACTTTCCAGAGCCCCAAATCCTTGAGGGGAAAGGACACAAAGGGAACAAATGCAGAGCCACCCATGGGCTCTAAGCCACACACAAACCTCCAAAGTGGAGCTTCCTCAGGGGTCCCATAGATCCAGCTCGGCTTGTTTTGGACATGAGGTGCCACCCACCCACCCCAGCCTGAGAGTGGGGCATCAAAGTCACAGCTGCCTCCGACAGCTCAAGGATGGCTCAGCCAGGCTTTTAGGTCATTTCTTTGTCGTTTGTCCCTGATGCAGACAGAGTTTGCTGGAATTTGGTGATGGTCCTTGAGGGGCCTTCTACAGACCCCGCTCCTAGAAATATTCCTCGTGAGCGTCTGCAAGGGATTTCACTGGGGCACACATTTCCCTGCTGCACGCAGAGCTAAGGGTCCACCCCAATCTTTGCAGGCCCAGGGGTCTGTGCTTAATTTTAAAGCAAGATCCAGGAATGGAACTGGCTTTTGGTTAATAAAAAACTAAGGAATTCATGGTTATGGTAACAACAGAGCAACACCGCCCTTGCATTAGAGAGCTTAGAAATAAATTGGACATGGTTAGGTTTGATGTGCTGCTTTGCAAATGAGTTTGGTCTTGTGTTGCACATACCAATTTTATTTTACTGATATGGGGTACTCCAAAGTAATAAATATTCTCTGAGTATCCAGCACTTGCTTAATACTAGTAATTCGTGTTGATTGTCTGCACTCTGTATTTTACCACTAGTCACCCATCTATAAATCAATCACCTGAGGAAATTCATTGAAAAAACTGCAGAAATGCATTTCTGAGCACAAATCTCTCACGCAGTAGAACACTGAAGTTTTACTAAGGGGATTTTACCTCCAGGAATAAAACATTGCACGCACTCATTTTGCACATTTTTAATTATATTTTATTGCCCAGCAAAGCATTTCCACTGATATCCTCAAGTATATTGAGAGCTGGTGCTGTGGCAGAGCAGGTCTGCGCCCGTGTCTGGGGGGTCACTGGAAACTGGATGTGCAAGCTCCCACACGGCAGCAGAATCTGGATAATAACAGCAGCTTTTTTTAGGCTGCTTCAGTGCAGCTCAAATGTAGCAAAAAACCTCTTCCAGCTTGTGCATAAATGGTAAAAATACAGAAAAATATTAGTCTGGCAGCAGCTGCTTCCCAACCATTAATGCCACGGTCACAGTCATTCAGAAAGGCTCCTTGGCGGTGGGTTCATAATATGGATTAAAAGCTAGAAAAATGCAGTGTTAAGTAGCACAGCTGTACTCTCCCAAGCACAGACCAAGGCACCAAATACAAGAAAACACAATGTTACACTCCAAGCACTTTTTTTTAATCAAGGCAAAAAGTTGTTTGTAGATGTTCGGTGTCCAGGACCTGCTTGAAACACTTGTGCCCAGTTTTCGGAGGCTTTGTGCCCCTGCCCTGGGATGGGAAGAGGCTCTGAATCAGGCTCTGCTTGCTCCTGCAAGCTGCTAGGCACTGGTAATTTTCAGTTGCTGTGAAAGCTTGACATATGTGTATATGTGTGTGTATATATATATAAAATATATTATGTATTATATAAAAGTGTAATGGAGAAAAGGAAGACCCCAGATGCTGTCTCAAAGCTGCAAATGATCTCCTATTTTCACTTGTACCTGCAGAATATTACCAAAATATGAGCTGCACAGTGCAATGGGAGAGGGAATCATTCTTTGAGATCTTAGATTCATGAATGATTTCCTCTGACAACAAGAAAACCTACCTACACCTCCAACTTTAGGAAGAATCAATGTAAGCACAGAAATCCCCACCAGTCTCTGCCCTGAAACCAACTTCTTAACTTTAGGATCGTTTTTATCTGAGTTTCTTACACTTCAGCAAAATGCAGCAGAGCTTGACAAATTCATTTTGCAAGAGAAAGTCTGCTACAACTTGTTTGCTTTCTGGGTTTGAATTGGGGATGCAGTGCAAAGTACTCCTAAAAAAAAAGAAAATTTTTTCACTGCAGTTAAACTACATTTTACAGGGACTGGCACACCATGGTACACACTGGCAGATATTAGAGTTGGTTATTGAGCAGTGTTGTTAAAAATCCTTGTGCACATTTCAGGTGCAGTTCAGTTATTTGAGCTCACAGATTTTGCCTTCTCAGGCAAGAAAAATGATTTTATTTTGTGAATAAGATTTTTTAAAATGTAAATTTACAAATAGTGTTTGAATAACAATAAATTATTATTAGAAATGGATGTGTTCTGTCAGGGCCCTGAAATTATAAGTACGCATTGAAGTGGATTGTTCAGTTTAATCTCCAGTATCTTTGACTTCACTAAGTAGGTCAGACCAGCAGCGAATGCAGATGTCATAAGATAAGGTTAAAAATCTAAGCAAAAATATAGAAAATTAGCTATCCTCAAACTCAGCAACTCGCAGAGTATTAAAAAACCCTCAAACCTGTTCTCAGGTGAGAAATTGTATTTGCAGAAGGTCTATATACAATTTTCTTTTAAAAACACCTACTCAGAGACAGCTGCTGGTGGCAGAGGCCATCTAAGGAGAAATGGAATAATATATGAGTTCCTTGGGACTCTGTCCTTCTTTTGCACAGGGGGCTGTCTGCAGACAGTGAGAGGGCTCGGACAGGACAGACACGTGTCCTTGAAATCCCATCCTGAGAGGCAGATCTGCTCTTGAACAGCAGGAGCCACCCCAGCCATCCCAGGAAAAGGTGCTTGGGGCTCATGTCTGATTCAGGCTACCAAATGCTATGAAGAGCTTCACAGAGAATGACTTTCTGTGTGGATGCTGCACAAAAATATCCCAAAAATACCCTGTGCCTGCTGCCAGGGCTTTGGGTTGAGGTAACCGAGGCAGGGTCTGGGATGCAAGGCGGCTCTGAGGATGTGTCTAACCTGGGAGGGGGCAGAAGACACACCCCAGCCTCCCAGGGACAGGGTGTGACCAGGGTGGGCGCATTCTGAGATGTGCCCCGGGCTGGCATGTGCCAGGATGTGAGCAGGGATGGCATGTGCCATGACATGGTTGAGAGCAGCAACTGCCCAGGGGCAGGGCTGGGGCTGGGAGGGGGACAGTGATACCAGAGTCACGGAGGTGTCCCCAGGTCACCTCGGTCTGCCAGCCCCCAGGGGCACAGGGGTGCAGTCTGGGCACTGCCCTTTCCGTGGGAGTTCCTGGGTGCTGCAGGGCACCTCTGCAAGGTGACATCCGGGCAGGTGGCACCAGCCTTGGCTGCTTGGAGGTGTCACCGATGGGGAGCATGAGGGTGGTGCCAGGAATCAATATGCACAAATAATTTGTACAGAGACTTAGGCCATGGGCCTGCTGATTCAAAGCTGCAGAGGGTCTGGACAGGGAGAAAAGGGCAGGGAGAAACGAATACTGGCCTGGGGACACAACGCTGTCAGAACTGGCCATGGTGGCTGCTGGCCCTGCTTCCCCATCTTGCCTTCTGAAGTGGTTCGTCAGTGCCTTTCATAAAATTGTGGAAAGACAATAAAAATAGCACATTTAGGGGTTTCCTCTGTCTCCTACTTTTGGGGATTTTCTTTCCAGTCAGATGGACTGGAAATGTGTATCTGAAGGAAAATTGAGGTGCTCACAGAAGAGCCTGACCCTAGGAGCCAGACCCCAAACAACAGCAGGTATCACCTGCCTCTTGAAAGCCTGTCAGAGCCAGGGGCGCCGGCAGCTTGGGAAGAGGCTGGCATTGTGCTGAAGTGCCACCTGGTTCCGGGAGCATCCTGATACTTCACACGGAGTTTCCTCAAACTTTCAGCTTCCTGTGCTAGAGGCTGAGGAGGTGTGGGAACTGCTGACACGGGATGCTGATGTGAGATGCTGCTGTGCAGTGAGGGAGCTGGGATGAATCCTGCTCACCTGGTGCCATAAACTGAGGCTGGCCATTGCTTCCTGAGGTTCGGGGAGACCTTCGGGCAGGATGCCTCAAACTGGGACTGAGCCTGCAGTGTCACAGTGGGTGCCATGGGCTGGGTGCTGGCAGCAGTGAGCCCTTCCTGGGGCGTGGCTGTGCCTGATCCTCTGCCCTGAGCCCAGGACGGTGTCACTGCGGCGGGAGCCCAGGCTGTCACCCCGGCTCAGTCCCGCTGCCGCCTGCCAAGCGAGCGGCACAGGGGAGCCAGAGGATAATGCGCAGCATTGTGCTCTCCCAGCACCTTTTCCCCTTCCACAATCTCACCATTGTGCGCCTTTTATCTCTGTTAAACTCCAGATGAACATCAAAGGGGAAGAAGTTTATCAAAACAGGGGCGAAACAAAAGGCTTTTAAGGCGCGGTGAGGGTGCACCAAGCAAAGCGGAGGCGGAAGAGTTCACGTTCAGTCCAGACAACCTCAGTGGGGCTGCTCCGACGGGAGAGAGCCCGGCGGCCCCGCCGCCGTTCCGCAGCCGCGCTCCTTGCGGGAGCCGCTGGAGCACGTCCCTGCCCCGTTGCCGGCGCTGCCGTGCGGGGCTGCCGCAGCTGGCCGGGACCAAGGGCGTGCGGAGCAGCCAGGGAGGGCCTGGGAGAGCCATGCTTTATTCATCCGAGCGAGCGGCACTTGCTGCTCAAACTATAAATACTGAATGTTGTTTGCTAATGAAGTGCTCTCTAATGACAGCTGGGAGGCTTTGGTTTTCCCCAGGAATAAACGCTGGGAACTCAAATAAGCAGGAATAGTTTTGCAACTCACAATCATGTTAATAAGCTATAAACTGTGCAAAATGTACCGGCCGCTGGAGAATTGTAAAATCTGGTTGCAGCTCTTTTTTTTTTTTTTTGACTAAAAAGCAAAAAAAAGACCTAGTGGGAGATGGGGTGTGGGAAGGGCTGTTTATGAGATTAGCACTTCTTGCGAGGGGAAGGCAGAGTGGGGTCTCCTTAGGAAGATGTCCATTAGCTAAGGTCACATTCCAAGAGTGAGCCCGAGGTCTGCTCCGAAGTGCCTGACATGTGGGACAAAAACCAGTTGCTGATGTCAATGGGATTTTGGTGTCCGAAATAAATATTTATTATTTACTTGATTATTTACCTTTTCCCCTTAAATAAGGATTTTTTTTGTTAAGGCAAGTTTACATCTTCCCATTTCCTATTCAGTAGATGTTCCAGTCCTGTGAGAGAAACACAACAAAGTGGAGCAGAAAGTGAAAAATGTTTCAGACCACAGTGAAGGGGGTGAAAAAACCTCATAGTCTTTGAGAAAATAAAGGATGATTCTTTTTCAAATATCTATGGAGAAATACACTGAATATGGACTTGAGGAACTAGATCATGGAAAAGAAAGACAATATTTTCTATTTTCCAGTCTTGCAATCACAGAGCATACCAAATTCCAGTTCAGGTGATGCTCATTTTGTGCCAGAGAGACAGCATATGGCACAAAGCAATTTTCATTCCCAGCTCTAGGTAAAATGTTTGTTACCATGGGCTTACTTGGGGATTGATTTATTCAACCCAAAAGTGGAAACCTGAGGATGATGGGCTGTAAGGTCTTTTTTGGTGGGCAGTACTTTCTCTATTAAACCCATAAGGTGAAAGGTTTGGTGGGCAGAATGATACCTTTATCTAAAAAAACACCCCTGCTATTAGTAGCCAGAAAAACGGAAAGCGGCAACTATAAATAAATATCAGCGAAGGAGAAAAAAAATCCTCTTAAAGTCTCGTAAGAACAAGGCCAGCCATGCCCTCTGCATTATCTTATTTTTAAAAGTGACCCATGCAGGGAGTATGTGTGCCAAAGAAATCCATGGGCCGAGGTAATAGGTGGTGTGATCCAGACAAAGGATATTTTTTTAAGTCCGTATAATGCTGAACACAAAGATAATCCACAGCTACAGAAAGCCTGCAGGTTGCTACAAAACCCCCAAGAAAACCTCTGCAAGAAGGGGTAAACAATTAACACAAATTTTAAATCAATGTGCTGTCACCTTAATAGCCAGCGAAGTCAGCTAAGATGGGTGTAATATGATGAGACAGTTTAATTCTTGTTATGACATTAGCTGCAGACTTTTACAACAGCTGAAAATGCTGGAGTGAGAAGAGTTTCCAATTATCACTGAGCTCCAATACACAACTCTGGATTAGACTGAGGCATGAACGAGGGCTCCTCAGCCCGGAAAGCAACACGGACCAAAGGCTGTGGAAGTTTCTGAAATCCCGTGAAGATATTTTCCCTTCTCCCCTCTTGCTGATACGCTCCTGAAAAGGTTTATTTCAGATAAAATAAGCCCATTTTTAAGAGCCTTGCAGTGAAACCAGCTCCTAAGCCGTGTGTGCTACAGCATTATATACTATAAATCTCTACATCCAGGAGGTGAACTGAGCCAATCTGAAACGATTCTGTTTTCTCAGCATTAAGCTTCAAAAAATTAAAAGTCACCCAGGCTTGAAGGCAGATAGACAGGTAATAAGCCATGACAGCACTTCACGGGAATCCGCAGGAATAGGCAAGCAGGCCTGGGTGTCAGCCATATAAATATGATCATCAGACCCAAAGCTCCGAGTAATGCCGCCAAGTGTGAGCATGTCCATGTTAAAGGCAAGCGGGCTGTGAACAGGAGCCCGAGGCAGTGGTGAGTTTAGCTGAGGGCCTGCCGGCTGGGGAGGCTGCGCCCCTTCCCCAGAGAAGGGATAAGAGCCTGGAAATGCAAATCCCTGAGCTGGGAAAAGGCTGCAATTCCCACACCAGCAAGAAGGCTCTCCTTTGGGGTAACGCAGCTGCGCTCGCTGGCAGGGGATTTTGGTTTTCATGGTTTGGGATGGTTTTGTCCCAGTTTTATTTCATAGCTTTTTTTGTTCTCTCTTTTTTTTTTTTTTTTTTTGTAAACTTCACAGCAACACTCTTCCTGGACCTTACTTAAACGGGAAAATTTGTCATAACAAGCCATCCACCTCTTCCATAGCTTTTATCCAACAGTTAGGGGCACTTGCAAACATGGGAAGTATCTGGGTGGTTTGAAATAGTGACTCTTTAATCCAAAAATGTTCCATTTTGTATTGCTTGTGTCACATTGCTCTGCCTTTTTTAATGTTGTTTTTGGAAAAATCGGGCCACTCTTTCCTGTTCAGATCATAATGAGAGAAATCATTTTGTCAGGCTTCTTGTACAATCCTTCTGGGTTTCCTTCATGTTACTTCCCGTAGCTGAGAATATAGGCTTTGGAAAGGAGAAAAGTAGACTGGTAAGAGGATAACTGGGAAAAGCCCTACCCTGAGCTGGAAAAGGTCTTTGCTGAAAAATAAGTTATAATCCACTAAAAGGCCTTTTCCACTCTCATGAAAGCCCCATGAGTGCTCCACATTGACTGATTACATCCCAGAAGTCCCCCCTCCTTCCAAGTTGGGTAAGGCCTTTGCTGAAAAATAAGCCATCTCTCTCTAAAATGCTTTTTCCCATTCTTTTAAAAGCCCCGTGAGTGTTTGCAGAAGTCACCTCAGGTAGCCTGGACCGCAGGGAGCAGCAAGGGTCCTGCAGCCTGGGGCACTGTCTGGCAGCAGGCAAGGAAAGAGAGGATGTCACAGAGGGAGAAAAGCTGGCACTCCACTCAAACCCCCCAAATCCTAGCAGGAGAGACCTGTCTGAAGTCAGCCCTTGTTTTTTCTTGTTCAACACTCTTTATTTGGCAACTCATTTTTAAAATGTTTGACCTGAAAAGTTGCCGTGTCATGTACTACCTTATTCTGCATGGTAAGGTAAGATAATTCCTCATTAAAATGACTGCCTTCCAACCTCCTCCCCTCCCTGGTGAGTGAATAAATAAATAAATACATTTAAATACGTCCTGGATATGCTTTCACTGCTGTTTCCAAAGCAGAGGGAGGTTCTGGGTCTGGTATGCATCGTCCTCTCCCAGCTGTTCCAGGGGCTAAAGGGCAGCTGAGGGGTGGTCAAGAGGCACTGAGGGGCATCTTGGGGATACCTGTACCCCTTGCAGGTGACCCATGTCCTACAGAACACTCCTGACCTGCTTGGATCTGTGCTCAGCCGCCTCAGATACCGTTTCCCTACCCTCGTGCCACCTGCCAAACTCTTAGTTCAGGATGTCACTTGATGTCTGCTCCTCTCCCAGAAATTCACCTCCAGCTTTTTTATTTCACGATGCCGAATCCCTGGAGTGAAAAGGGGATTTCATGCCTTTATATGGAATTGCAAACCTGTATTAAGCCTCCAAAGATGTTTTTATCAAAAAATCTTGATGGCTGCCAACTTCCCTAAATCCCAAACTATCATTACACATTTAGTCTTAGACAGGGGATTTTTCTGGATCTTCCCTCCTGACCCAATGATAAAGCCAAGCTGATTTGAGATTGAAGATTCATTTATCTCTCCTTGGCAATTATCTCTATTACTGCCCACAATCCTTCCCAATCTTTTTAAACAACATCCTGCTATTAAAGCCACTTGGCAAGCATTTAAAGCCCTGGGATAAGTTAACCATGCACAAAATATTCCACTTGGGGAAGGATCCAGCTATAAAAATAAATGGTTTACGTTCCGAAGGCCATGGTTCAGGATGGGTATTCTTCATTTGTGAAGAGAGGTCATCATTGCTGACAATAAAATTATGTAGGACCTGATCCTCCCCCACTGAGCTCAATAGCAAAATCCCTCCTGATTTCAATGGTGTTTTCCGGGGTCAGTCGCCGGGAAAGCCAACATTCCACAAAGTTGCTGAAAATCTATAATTGGATATATTAAGAGAGCTTTCAAAGAGATGTCAGCTTTGGAGGCTTAGTGTAAACTGTACTGCAAAGGGGATCATTTCGTATAACCGAATCAATAAAGCTTTTTTTTTGGTGTTACTTTTCTGCTTGATCCCCGATGACGGAAAAGCTAAGCTCTGGAGACTCACCATCAGCACGGAGGAAGTGCTGGGAGCCTGGTCTGAGCATGAGCCACCCTCTGGTGGGAAAGATCCTGCCAAGTGACCTGGTGGGAGCTGTGAGGGGTGTAATCCTGCAAGTGTTTGATCCAGTGGCTTTGCTTACATTACGGAGGTAACTCGTGCGTGTAAGTACTGGAATACCAAGCCCTTATTTTCATGGTGTTGCTGGTCTCCTGTCACAACACATCTCTTTGGGAGATATGATTGAGAGTTTTGATGAATTTTGCTGTGCCTTACATGTCTATATTTAGTAAAATGCAGCTTAGTTTGTTTCTTTGGAACAAGATATGGATTTACCCCCTGAATGCATTTTTTTAAACTCATGGTCTGTACTTCAAAGTGCTCTTTAACGCTACTTTGGAAACGCTCACTGGTAGCTCTTCAGGAACTGGAAATCCTCCATTTCTACTTACATGGTGCTTTTCTGGCTGACGAGCATCGTTTTCCCTTTGGTTCTCACGCAGAGAAAGGGCCACTTGGCAAGTGGCAGCTGGGCCAGGCAGGGCAGGCACGGGGACTGCAGCCTCAGGAGAGGGATGCCGATGTGCCTGAGGGATTCCACTGTTGGGGGACCTCAGGGAAGGGACACCAGGATGGGGTTTGCTCCAGGTTGCTTCGCCATTGCAGCAGCCTCATTTGTAAAGTCGTGTGGGTCATCTCCCCTCCAGTGTCCCTGTGCCATCTGCCCTGGGTGTGCAGGTGGGGGCAGCGAGACACCTGCAGCACCTACAGGTGATGCTGCCATTGGGATCTGCTGCAGGTCCCCTTCGTGGTTCAATCACACTTTTCCATTGCTTCTCTTTCCCTACTGTGTCCATGGAGAAGTCCTCTGTGGGGCCACACTCACAAAGCTCGCTCCTTATCCCTAGAGAGCTTGATTGTTTTTTCCCTTTCCTTTTCAGTAAAAGCTGAAATTCAGTAGAAGCTGATGAGACCACCACGGAGAAATGCTGGTTCACCACACTGGCTAGTACCAGCTTGATCTGGCTCCAGCTCTGGGATGTGCAGCCTACAGACACAGTAATGAAAAGAAATATTCTGAAAAGGATGAGTCAGCTGGAAGCCAGTGGGGAGAGCATGCCGGATCTGACTGGAATTTAAAAAGTTATGAGGCTACACGTTGTTTTGAGCTCTGCCAGCGGAGAAACTCAAACACGCGAAATATTTTGTCATCTGGCGTAATTATGTTACTTTGCTGATTAGCTGGTAAACTCTTTTCAAAATGCTTTTAGACAATAATAAGTTCATGAAATATAAAAACTTCCTGCTGACACCACAGACGAGGGCCTGCTTTACACGTTATTGCAAACTGTCTTCCCCAGAACCCCACCAGACTGTTGAACAGCCATGAAATTGTTTTTTAGTACCTATTAGATGACTTACCCATTGAAACAGTTGAGGTATCTTCACACTTTCACTTCTGTGCTGTAAGCTGATGTGAGCTGTGAATACACCCACACTGGTAGTGCAGTCTGGATTTCTCTGTCTGATTTTCTGTATGTTGCACTGATTGAGACACCAGCAGTTTTGCGTGAAGCTTCTTCACTCACTCCTCCAGCCAGGTACCAACACATCCTTCCTGGCTCTTCTGGGAAGCAGTGCCCAGCATTTGTATAATTTGCAAGGCAGATAACTTCCGAAGATCTGAAGTTTTGTCTGTAAGGTTCTTTGAATAAATGATATCACAATTACTTCTACTTGTGTGGAAATGCATACATCCCATTCCCTCTTTATAAAGTGCTGATCCACCCAGTCCTACTTCCCAAGCTGGTCAGACTAGAGGGGAGCGTCTGTGCTCATTTCTGGAGCACCTCCAAGCAGGGGGTTGGGAAGGAAATGCTGCTGACACCGGCTGTGACTGGCCATCCTTTACAATTGCATTGTGTCTGCCTTTCCTGCATTCCTTCACCTTTCCTTCCATTGGACCTGGTCATTCACAGGGATGCTGACATGAACTGTGTAACTGGTCATGGGACAGAGGCGTGTGCACAGGTGAGCACGAAGCACAGCTGATTGCTGCCTCCTCTCGAAGGAGCAGGTCCCTCACCCGTGCAGATAAATGAGCCTCCAGTCCAATCAGACTAAACCAGACCAGGTAATTTCCCTGAGTTATCTCCTGTAATCTTTAGTGGGAAGCGGGGAGGTATTGGCAGTGTTTTATTGCTCTCGCTGACACGGTGTGAGAGGTTATTCCCCAGCTGCCTGGGATGCTTAGCAAAGGGCCTGAAGTGGGCTCAGAGCCATTAGCAGCTTTCACTGAGGGCTTGTAGAGGACCTTTACACTGGGAAAAGAGGCACTGGTGAGTTTTAGACAAGGCAACCCGGTTTTCACCCCAGGAAAGTGCTGGAACAAATAATCACACAACTATTTGTAGACACCCGGGGGGGAGCTACCAATCGGGATTTGTCAAGAACAAACTATGTTAAATCACTCCAGTTATTTTCTATGACATGGTAAGTCCTGCCATGTGGAGAGAAGTGATGGATGTACCCCCACCTCCAGTTTTCTCTCACTTCAGGAAGGTAGCGCTTCTCAGGAAGTTTTCTTGAACAAGGCTGGGCAATGTGGATTGGATGAAGAGATCTGCAAATCCCCAGTGACAACAGGACCGTAATAGTGGATCCAGTGCCAGTTTGAACCAGCAATAGGTTGGGCTTGGGGATGGTTAGCCTGGCAGCCAGCCACTGCTAAATTGTCATTCCTGTGCTGGTTAGTGGAACTGGTATTACCCAGTTCCAGTCTCAGATGACCCAAAGCAAAGAGGACCAGTGGCACACAGGGAGATGGGATGGCATTCAGGGTGACCATGGTGGCCTGGAAGGAGCAAGGCACAATGTAGGAGGGACAAGTGTGATGCAACCAGGGATGGGGTGAAGCACAGCCCAGTGGGTGCCACACTCCCATTTGGATGTTTTGCTTCAGAAGCAACAGAGAGGCTTGAAGAGCCTTCAGAGCTGAGCGCTGAAAATTATGAAAGACCTGGAAAATAGGATTTATGAAGAGCAGATCAATGACTTGGAGTTGCTGGAAAGAAGAGAAGGTGCTGAGGAGGAAGAGATTATAACAACCTTCAAGTATGTTAAAGATGGTGATGAAGGGGAAGACTTGCTGTCTGTTTCTCCTGGGTTGGACTGGAGCAAATGGGCTCAGTGTGTCTCAGAGGGATTCGGTACAAACCAAAGGTGTGTCTTCCCTGACAGCGAGGCCAATGAGATACCAGGACAGGCTGCTGGGATGGGCCGTGGGGGTCTCAGGGACCCAGGAGATCTTGTCTTGGTGCAGAGGGATGGTCCAGATGTTCCACTGGTATTTCTGGCCTTTTAAAAATTTTTATATGCCATGAAACAATCCTATGGATTTCATTAGGATACCTCCTGGAA
Source organism: Falcunculus frontatus (assembly GCA_013398115.1). Taxonomy (NCBI): domain Eukaryota; kingdom Metazoa; phylum Chordata; class Aves; order Passeriformes; genus Falcunculus; species Falcunculus frontatus. The sequence continues at coordinate 582,362 of VZRV01000826.1, forward strand.
TAAAAATTCCTCCCTGGGCTTGTTCCTCTGCCACAGCTCACCTGTGTAATGCTGTGCTCCGGCGCGAAGTGGGTGTGAAACGCTGCTGCTGGGATGTGTGGCTGTCGTACACCTCACTCCAAAGTGCAAATAAACTCCCCGGGCTGCGAGCCGGGGGCCGGGCCCGTGGTAAGCCAGGGGCTCTGATTGATGAATTTTCACAGCAGGTGAGAGCAGCAGGAGACACACACATTACAGATTTCACGTACAGATAGTAGCACTCAGGAAGACAAATTGAGTGAATACCTCAGGATGTGGCTGCTGGGTCAGCCTCCAGCATTACCCAGTGGCAGACAAATCCCTGCCCTCAGCCTTGGCATGAGGCACCTACTGAGATGGAGGGGGTGACACCGCTCCTGCGGCCAGCTCCCAATTTTCCTCATTACCTGCTCTGAGATTCTCTCAAAGATAAGAGCTTCTTGTGCAAAGCCGCTAATTTAGTCCCAGCAAACAAGAAAATAAGTCTGGATGTGAAAGACTGGTGGGATTTTGACAAGACGCATGTAGAGGTTGGGCGACTAGTCTTAATTAGGCCATCTTTGTTTACATTTGATGTTTATCAGCTAATTGGCATGGCAAGGTGTGAGTCACACAGCTTCCCTCTGGCATGAAATCAGTTCGCAGGAGAAAAACTGGGAGAACAAATGATCCCAATTATAAGAAAACCCACTGTGCTAATTACCATCCCACGGACTACGGAGCCTCCCACCCGCGTCCTTGCTCAGCCGCCCGCCCCGGAGTCTCCCAAGCACGGGCGCAGCTCCGGCACACTCCGGGCTCCCGGCCCCTCACCCTGCCCGGGACCCTCCTCTGGCACTGCGGGAGCAAAGGTGATGCTTCACCAGCTGCTCATTTCATGCCCCGCAGCATTTCTCGGGGACTAAGCCTGCTGCCTGCGCTGCTGCCCTTTTTATTTCCCCCTCCACGCTTTTTTTGTTTGGGTTGGTGGAGACCACGTTGCAGCAGCAGCTCATGGGGAATGTCCCACGCTCCCAACACTGTGATACCCTTCCAGTCAAAGCCTGGGTGTTTGCTACTGTGGAGCTGGACCAGAACCTCACTGCTTAGGCTAATTAAAACCAGCAGTCAGACTCTTTCTTCCCTCCCTTCGCCCTTCTAATAATATTTTTACACCATCTATAGCTTGACCAGTTTCCTGCTCTACCCTCCTACTGCCACAGCACTTTGTTGCACGTGCTCAAACATATTTTAGGTATGTATGTGCATATGTACTTACTGTAAATCTCCACCTTTCTCGCTCTGTCTCCCCCTCTCTCCATCCTTCAGGGAGATGTGCTGCCCCTATAGCCTTTCAGGCCTTTCCCCTATACACTGAGGGTCCAGTGCGCAGGAATGTTTCTTGGCTGCCCTTGAGTTGAATGATGATCCTGGAGGCTTGGAAAAGCCACAAAGCTCAATGCTCTCTGCCTCCCTGTGTCTCTCTTGTCTTCCCTTCTTAGTAGGGGTAACAGATGGCTGAGGCTTTCACCAACAGTCCCGAACACATTGTCACTCCCAACTGAAAGTGAAATATTCAGTGGCATTTAAATTAAATAGACTCTAATGCTTCAGTAATATTAATTACGGTTTCATTCATCCCTGGCCTAATAAATCAACACATAAAGATAGGATGATCCTGTGGCTGGCAGCAAAGCAGGGCTATTCTGCCCTTTGTAAGGTTATGCACACAAAGCCCCCATTCTTATAGGGACATGATGGCCCCCTCAAACATCTGTGCTCAGCACCACTTGAGGAGAAGCCAAAGTGGTAACATTTAAACTTTTCTTGTCCAATTTGTCCGCGCAACGGGGCTCAATTCAATAAGAACTTGCAAGTTAAAATTATAAAACCCATGTTAAGTGGGTGAAAACTTTTCAGCTTTTTTGGCCAGGGGGTCCAGATTTATTCTGGCAGCTCCAGGAAGCCAAGGGCAGGGCGTCCATTCTCACTGCTGAATTTGTTACCCCAGCTTCAACCTTTAAAAGAGGGGGTTGGGGGTGGAGAAGGCTAGAAGGGTTTGAAAACCTCATGGTGCTAAGCTAAATTTCAAGATTTGGGGAGGCCCTGGGCAACAATTTTTCACACAATTTTTTTTGTGTGAATACCACAGGGGAAACAGGCTCTGTACTTCACCCACAACAGGTTTTCCCCCCTCACCGCTATACATATGTAAAAGGAGGCTAATAAAACTGTTGAAGAAAAGATCGCTGCTAGTAAATCTTCTGGAGACAAAACCCTCCACTTGTGATGCTTCAAAGCTGCCCAGAGCTACCAGTTTACCCCAAAAGTCCTGGCTCAGGGCTGCTGATTGGAAAATAAAAAGCCCTGTGCATAAAAACTTCACTCCAATTGTTATGCAGTGAATGTGACGTTTACATACAGCAGCTTTACTTGACCAAATGACTCCCAACTATACAAACGAAGAGCTTGTCACCTATAGCTTGGGTCCTTTGGAAAGGTCCAGCTAGAGTAGGTTTATAACGAAAATAAGTATATTACAATGACAAAGCAATGCCATATCTTGTAAGTGCATCTCAGAAAGGTGAAGCAGCTGACAAAAGTAAATGAAACGGGAATTTAAAAAAGCCGCAGAGGGAAGGTATAACTGAGCAGCAGCCCTTCCGGGAGGCAGGGCAGAGAGCAGGCTCCTGGGCGGCGCGGTGCCCGCGGTGCCGTGTGTGCCGCGGGCTCTCAGGGCACGGCACAGGGGCTGCGGCCGGCGCTGACCCCGGGGTGGCCGGAGAGCAGCGGTGCGGAGCCGGCTCCTGCAGGGAGCGCGCAGCGGAGCGCCGCGGCCGCGCTCCTCCGCAGAGCCAGCGCCTCTGGGGACGCGCTACCGGAGCGAGGCCGTGCCCAAGAGCCGACCTGTACTTAAGCGCTTAACAAAGGGATTTTCAGAGCCAATTCCTTAAGCAGAAAACTATTTAAACTACCCTGGGACTAAATGCTGAGGAGCTTACCCTAAATTCTCCCAGGTGGAGGTTTCCACTAATCCTGCTGGCCTGCATCGTGCTTCTTGTGGTTTGTGCTGAGGCAGTAACACCAATGCTGTGTAGTGCAGGTGTTTCTGTCCAGGTATTTGACCGATGGTATCTGCCACTGTCAGCCTGGGCTTATCCCACTTAAACCCCATTAGCTGCTTGGATAAGCCCTCCCTGTCGTTTATGTCCATCAGTTTGAGACCTCTTTGCATGCTTTCTCTAGGTGTCCCAAAAAAGACGGTATTTTATGAAGGCACTTTCTGAGAACACTACTTTTCTGTAGCCAATGTCCAGCCCAGCACCTGGGGACCTGCATGCTCAGGCTCATCTACTTTTGGAGCTGTGCTTCAGGTTGCTGGGCAGCTGGCACCAGGCTGCCTGTTGACTGGGGTGTGCCTGGACAGCTTTGGCCGCCCTGGTTGCAATTTTGACGTGTCAGTGGTTTCCACCTGAAAGTTCAGAACATTGATGTGTTTGCTTCAGGGATGTTTTCTCCCTATTCTTTATCATGGGGAAAAAAAAGCTGTGTCTCTGGGCTGGCAGACTGGGCAGGCACTGTCCCCTCGCTGCTCTTTATTTGTGTTACCCAGAGCAGGATGTGAAGCACACAGGAGAGGGATTCACACACAACAGTCTCCTGTGGGTGGCTTTCAGCAGAAGTTATCCGTGAAATGGTGTGGGGCTTGGAGGGGCTGAGGGTGGTGATGGGATGTGCCTCATGTTCACCTTTCCAAAGCAGCTCCCACGGAGCCTGGCCTGGCTGCACGAGTGGGGATGAGCTCCCAGCAGTGAACATCCTCCCAACACAAGAGCAGACACAAGAGCCTCTGCAAGGACTTCTTGAAATAGGAAGGATAGGAAAGAGACCCCACCCAGCCTTCCTCCCCACCGCTTTGCTGTCTCTCAGTTTTTAGCCTTCGCGCCTAATGCAGCACAGCCAGGTGTCCCCTGTGTACAAAGCACAGGTCTGGGGGTGCTTCATGGGAGGCAGAAGCCTCTTTTGCATGAGGAGGAAGTCTGACACCGAAGGTGGGTGCCCATGGGCCACTGACGGCCCCTGCCTTGACTCCAACAGGGTCCTGGTGGCGAGGCCGGCACTGAGCCAGAGGCAGAACAAGGACAGGGCTGCAGGCAAGCAGCCAGAGCCCCCACAGCTGGAAAGAAACATGGGAAGGGGCTATGCCACGGGGAGCGGGGGGCCTGGGGAAGCCTGTCAGGGAGCAGCAGCTGCTGCTGCACCCCAGGGCACGGCTCGTCCTCTCTCGAGTGCGCTGTCGCTGTCTCCACCAGCCTGCCTCTCCAGGCAACTGCCTAAAGCTGGCCCCGGGAGCCGGGCTGGCAGGGAGCTGCTCGGCTCCTGAACGCTCCAGCTGGCTCCAAGGCCGTTGCAGCAGCTGAATGAGGAGGACGCACTCCCTGGCATGTCCTAGTTCCCATCAGCTGGCCCGGGCAGACCGGCCGCCCGTTAAACACAGACAAGGGGAGCACGTGTTGCTCCAGCCCGTCCTTACCCAAGCTGGGCTTATTCAGGATCACGAGAAAAAAAACTGGGGCAAGAGCTGCCTGAGACCCGTGGTGGGCTGCTGGGTTGGAGGTGGCGGGCAGAGGAGCTGGCAGCAGCCCTGGGCAGGGAACATGTGGGGCAGGGGCTGCCATGCTGGGGAACCAAAGGACACCGCATAGTGATGCCTTAGGTTTTAACTTTTGTATTTTTAAATCCTGTACTGCTTAGAGTGTAACTCTGAAGTTCCTTGTAGCCTGTAATTCCTGCTCTCTCGTACTGGGTAGACATAACAAAGCCTCTCCGGGCTTTGCCTTCAAGGACAGCCAGGCTGTTTTTAGGCCCAAAATGTGTAAACTAAAGATTCTAAGGGGGGGCAAGCTGAGGGGCGTTACATCGCTAAAACTGGGGCTTTAATTGGAGAATTAACCCTGATATGCAAATGATCCAAACCTATAAAAGTGTGAAGAACTCGTGACCTGTCGTCCATCTTGGGGTCCAATTTTTGGAAGCAGCCTCTGGCTCCCCCAGGGTGTACCTTGAAGGCCCTTCAAATAAATACCTGTCTTTATTCCCTTACTCTTGTCTAGTCTCTGTTTCTAGGTGGCTGGAGGAGGCATCAGTAGGGTTTGGAAGGCAAATATGTGCCCGAAGGTAACTTGTTTTGATTTATCCATTCAAAATTGTCGACAGTTACCTCAAATGAGTGTCTTTTCACTTCTACTTTTGAAAAAAATATTTAAAGTATCAGGACTCAAAAATTTTTGTGTGGTCATGCAAATCAACATTTTGTCCTACCCTTACCGGAAGAGGGTCTGAGATGCTTGAAACTGCTCTTTACCAGCTGTGCTACTGTCCCTGTGAAGGGTCTTTCAAAGCCCATCTACTTCCATGTGCTGGGAGCTACACCAGTAACCAGTGGAGGGATTTGCTGTCTAGGTCATGTGCAAATATATTACAAACCCCTAATTCCTTCATTTAGGCTACATTTCATTTGGAAATACTTCTCCATGGCCTGGTCTGCAGTCAAGAAGTTAGTCTTTGAGGGGACTGGAGGATGACACCTCCTCCTCCCATATTTATGAACCACAGGAAACATCTCAATGAATAATGTTGCTAAATCCCGGACAAAAGTTGCTGAAGTGCCCTAGCTTTAATCAAGGAAGCGTTGTTCACTGCTTATAGATGAGATGGAAGACACAAAGTTCACCATCCTCTCCCCAAGAGGAGGTCAGCAGAAGTTTTTCAGTAACACAGAAGGTATTACATCAGCCTGCAGGTTGGGGACATTGGGGACTATTACCAAAAGTACAACATGCCAGGTTAAACCTTGACTGTTTTGGTGCTCAGACATAAACCTTATGCAACCTGTTATGAGCTAACAGAAGAATAAGTTGAAAACCAATTTTTATATAGCAGAGATTAGCAGGGAACGTTTCACTGAATTTATCTCAAGGTATAATTTGCTAACATCTTTTTCTTCCTTGCTCAAAACATTCCCTGGTAGTTATTTTTAGTAATGGCATATACGTTTCCTAGTAAGGCACTTTGCATTTAATAGTAATAAGAAATAACATTATCTACTTTTTATGATTGAAGATTAAGGAGTCTATTCTAATAGCTTCGGTTGTCGACACAAGGTCCTCTGGTACTATGTTTCTTAGCTTCCCTGTTGTAAAAGAACATGTCTATGTAGATATTATTAATTTATCATTGCACAAAATAAAGTTTATGAACACTTAATATTTAATGTGCTGTGAATTTAATAATAAAAAATTAAGACTCTACTTTACATCATTTTTTAACTACCTGATTTTTATTCTTCTCATTAGCTCTTTATGGCTCTATTCTATGATTTTAAACCCCTTACTTGGGTTTAAAAGCATTTAGTTGTGTATGCTGAAATGTAAATACTTAATCTCTAGCTAAGTTGAATACATGGACAACACCATGATGGTATTAAGCACCACGACATTTCAACCATATGTGGAACACAGGGCTATAAATATGAAGCTGTACTGAAGTCAGTCTGAGCTGCCCCAGGTTACATGACCTGAAGGCCTGGGCCCTCTTGCCTGGTCACTACAACACACAGGCTGTTCTTTCCAAAATCTCTGATGCTTTGGCACTGATACTTTGCCTGGCAAAAGAGGAGGCACCTGTTGCAGCTTCTCCAAGGGCCTATACTACTTCTGTCTGTCTGAGTAGCTTCTTGCATAAGCATGACTAAAAAAAAAAAGTTTTCCATTGCAAAAGATTAACAGATCTTATTTCTTCTTTTGGCTCCAGCTTTCCTCAGCACAACCTGGCAGATCTTGTCATTATCTGGAAGTGCTCAGAAGAAACAAAACTGCTCGAGATCTTAAACTGGGGAAAGCATCTTTTGATGTATCAACACTACATATTCCAGCCCCAGCTGAGGGTCTGGCTCTGCTATGTCTCAACACTCATATGCATACGGTATTTGATTTTGTTGCTACAGCATGGTGCATTCTGGATTTCAAGTGCTGAACATGATTCACCCTCATTTCTTTTTTTACATTTTTATTATCTAGCCTAGCTGTTGAGGGTTTAGTTGGAAGAATAATTAATGTTTGGTTGATAATCTGAATCCCAACAGCTCATCCCAGACAATGTTTCTTGACAGCAAATCCTGCACCACAGAGATTAAGGAACACATTTTCAAATGTCAGAAAATGAGGGCTGCATGCAAAAACACAGCCACATTCTCCAGCACACCCTGTCCTTTCTGCCCTGCGTCCCTAACATTCCCATCACACCATTCCTGAGCCACAGCCCCGGTTTGACGTGATGGTACCCAGCGTTCATAAATTTAGGAATGCATTTTAGCAGACATGCATTTAGCTGGACACTTGTGTATGCAATTATCTGACCTGCACACCCAACATGCGTGTGCCTTGTGGGGTTGCACATTCTGCAATCCAAAGCAGCCGAGAGTTTAAGCGCCTGCAACAAAAATAGAGAAGAAGCCTTCCTTTTTTAAAAATCTGGCAACAATTTAACTTTTTTTTTTTCTGAATGAGACAGAAAGCAAATGTTCTCCAACGAAAGATAAATGACAATCAGAGCTGGAATATTAATATGCCTGGGTATAAGAAACGAGCAGGATGAGCCAGAAAGGAAGCAAACGTTGCAGCTCGAGCCTTGCTGGGTGATAATCTCAAGTGGAGAGCCACTGTCAGTGCTGCTCCTTCAGAGAGAAGGGTGCATAGGGAGAGGAGAGATGAAGGGGCACTGTCCATAAAGAAGAAATTTAAAAAAACACAAGGAAAGGATTTGGAGTAGAAAAAACAGGTTGTTTGGAATGGAGGGTAAAAAAACCGGAAACCGGCACTGATGACTATTGCATGTCACCAGGTTCCCTTCAGAAGGACAGACAGAAGGAAGGCTCACAATTACCATTGACAGCTTAATTTGATACCCAGAGAGCATCAGCAGGTGAAGTTCAGGGCCCTCTTTGCTTTGGCTGTCTTTGCTGGTGGGACAGCATTCCCTGGGCCACTGCACTGCCTCTTTGTACGGGGAGGAGGAGACTGCCTGAGCTTGACCTTAGAGGAACCTGCACAGTACCTGCAGACATTTTACTCAAGAGGAGATGAAGAATTTATATGTCTATATTTTATGAGATAAGGCTTCATGGAGTGCACTGGTACTCCCCTGAACTCCAAAAAATGGCCACCAATTTAACCACTACTTGAAGATGAGACAGTGCTCATCAGGGAGATATTTGGCACTAATGGCCAAACTGTCCCAATAGGTTGTTTCATAGTTAAAACTGTGATTGCTGGAGAAAATGTGGAAAAGGGCCATCTCCTTACTAGTCACAGTAATTTCTAGCTATTTCTCTGGAAATGCCAGGTGTGGATATCCTCCAGACACTACACTGAATACAGGGGGTGGGATGGGAGCGTGGTGCTGGGAGTGTACAGGGTGGGCATCCCTTTGTCTGCCCCCTTCTGCCAGTCCCAGGGCTACCTCAGTCCTCCCAAGATTCAAGAGCTGTCAGAGGACGATGATTGCAGGGAGTGAGTAAACACAGTGGGAAGAGAGGACTGTAATCACCAGGTGCATCACAAGTTGTCTGTCACCTTATCACTCCACCGTTCCCCTCTTCCACTTCTCGCTGTTACCCTGAGAAGCTCACGTTCAGTCTCTCCAAGAAGGTGTCCTCACAGGTCAGAGCTGGTGTGAAAAGGGGTTTTCCTCTCACAGTCTGCCTGCTGCAAAAGCAAATGACACAGTTCTTCCCTTCTGCTTTCAGGACAATCCTTCATATAACTTGTCACTGACCTGGTTGTAACAGGTGGCTTTCAGCACAACACCCAGGGGACAGAGCTGCAAAATGCCACGAAATACAAACCTCTAAGAGCCTAAACAGCCTCCACCAAATATGAATGATGGCACCTTGCCTTTTTTTAGAAGGAGTATCACTTCCTTGAATAAATGAAAGTAACTTTTTATTTTCACACTCCTGCAGCTCTTGGAGTCTATTTCTGTTGCAGTCAATGACTGTGCTGCCTGCAACACAGAGTGACACTTGGCTCCAGAGCCTTCTACACCCACCAAGGCTCAGACTGCGCTTTATCAGCCAGGCTCCTTGGATCTGACTGTGTCCAACTCTCCCTGAAACCCAGGCTTGTCCCACTTGATGTTTTACTGTTTCATAGTTCTGTGCAAACAAGTTAGTTTCTAATCCCCCTCCCAGGCAATCAACATTTTACAGACACAAAACCCACACAAAAGCATATTTTAGGGACTGAGGGCTGTTCGGTGTCCTAAGCAAGAGACTGCTCCTTGAAGACCTCATGATCCAAGTGCTGCCATATGAAATTTGGGAATACACATGTATAACTCTTTTCTACAAGTGTCTTTTGGGACTCAAGCTGGATCCTTTAACTGCAAGGCTGTTGAGAGCTGCTTTGTCATTTGCAGAGGATTTGTATAATGAATGTACATATTTAGTGAGAGGTGATGAACCCTTCTTCACCTCCCATCCAATGAAGCATTAGCACCACCAGTTGGTCATCAACCCTGAATAACACCCAGTTCCAGCTGGAATTATAGTGCAAGAGCTTTGTTCAGGTTCTCGAGAGCAACATGTTGTGCCATCCAGATGTACTGCTTAGTTGGCCTGACGCTGAGGCAACTCACGTTAAAATTGCAGCAGTGCATTTTTTTCTGGGTTTGTTGATTGTACCTGATCTGTTCCAGCTTGAAATTTAAAGCTCACTAATGAGGGAATCAGAAAACTATAATGAGGAGCTCAGCTAAATCCCAGATCACTCAGCACAATCATATTTTTCAGTTCACTGGTGAAAGGCTCAGGAGGATCCAGAGAAAACACTATTAGTGTTTTGGACTCCTTGAGCATCCTGATCCAAAGATGTACTAATCTGCAGGGGGAAGCGGGGCAGACTTGGGTGCTGATTTTCAGTTCTTAGGTCAGTAAACCGGCTTGCCAAGCTGTTTCTGCCTGGCATACAGCTAGACTGCCATGGGCATGCATAAAATCTTGATTCATACGCACATCTGCAATGATGGTCATGCCTTCAAAGAGAGGTGTGTACCCCTTGTTACTTGGAGGGTGTATCCACTCTTCTTTGCTATTGGAGTTTGCATAAACTGAAAATATTTTCCCCTTTCCTGGTTCTCTGCCTTCCTCTTCCCTCGTGTTTGCCCATAAAGAGTGTACAGGAATTTTGCAACACTAGCAGAGATTTCAAGTTTCGTTCCTACTTCTACTAAGGCCCCTGGCATCACCCAGGGATTCAGCAGGAACATGAACTACCTTTGTATCTGCTTTACAGGTCTTTTCTGTGGTGAGGGTGATCTAAAAAAGTCCCAGTGTAAAAGGGAATCACTATGTCTGGACTATTTCCACCATCACTTCATGAGTATCTGAGATGGAGAAGGGGTTCTATCCAAGCCCACATTCACAGGGAATAACACCTCCTGAGACAGGAAGAAGTTTGTCAGCCAAGTGCTGGGGATAAACTGTATGACCTGCTTCTTTACAGAAATGTTATCCACTACATCTAATAAAGTGATTATAGATACCCTCCCTGCAGAGCTCTACTTCTTTTTTTTTCTGCTTATCAATTCAATTCAATTACTGCCAAAGGTCACAAATAAGAGAAGGGACTCCATCGATAAAGCGATATTTACTTAAAATAACAAACAAGGCATCAGTCTCGGGGGTCATGAGATTTATTAACAAGTCGCCATAACGAGGAAAAAGTCACAAGACACAAGATTGCATGGCAATTTATAACTTTCTAGTCCAATAAGCATCTAACACGAAACTTTGTTTTGACTTTATGACCTATCACCTGTAGTACTTTTTACTGCAATGAGGCTGTCTCTTAATAATTCTTTAGGTCATGTACACACATATACTTCTATTGTAACATCTAAATTCTTAGCTTAAACTCTAAAATCACATTACCGTACTTAAAACCCTTCACCATAACACCCAATACATATTCTTATAACTATAGAAACATAGGTTTGTAATTCTCTTGCTTAAGGTCTATATGTCTCTGTTATTAAGCCAACCCAAGCTTCTTCCATGGTTGTAAATCAAATTCTCCATCAGCTACAGAAGTTTTTGCTCCTCTGTTTCCTACACCTCCCCAAATTCTAACATTAATATCTGGCCCATGGCACCAGTTTGATTAGTATGTGTTGGTGCTTTACCACCTCTAATCCTACTCCTTTCACATGACATCCCTGCTGTCCTCCCTGCATGGGATGGCATCTGACAGTGGCACCTGAGGCTGTAAAAGCTAATTCGCTATGGCAGGATTGTCATTCTCAGAACCAGCATGTCCAACAAAAGGCAATGCCCTAGACATTTTGAGTTCGTTAGTATTTTTTAATTAATCTTGCTTATAGGTGGGTGCAGGACTCTCAGTGATGACTGTGGCCTCCCCGGCTGATCTTGTACAAGCACAGAGCAAGGGGTAGACTTTGCCAAGCAGTTTTGCCCTCCAGGGTCTGCTATTGTGAGTCGCTGGTGAGACACAGACACCGAGCCCAGTCCTTCACCATCCCTCTTGAAGCCTGAGGGGCCAAGACCTTGACAGGCAAGACAGGTGAGAGAAGGGAAAAAGGACTTGGACCTCACTTTTTCCCACTGGGAAACTTCTGATATTTTGTGGCACTCTTGCTTTATGAAATACTCTCCTGGTTTACTCTTGATAGACTTGTAAAAATAAACATAATAAAAATATTTTTGCTTCCTCCTTTCACGTTTCCCTCTTCCTTCACCACATGGAACTTCAGTTTGAGGATATTCCCACAAAAACATATTTAAAAGTTGAATGCAATACAAATAAAATAATCTATGATGTTGACTAAAACACTGTCAGGGGTTAAAAATGTAGAGCACAATACGACACATCTCAGCATGATTTTGTCCTGCTGCTGGCACATGGTGCTTACAGAGCAAGGAGCTTGGCTCCTTTGACTAACAGCAGAACTCCTCACGTGAACAAGCATTTGTGGGGTTCAAGCCCTGCCTTCACAGGATTGGAGTGGTTTTGTAAGATTTTATTTTCCTTTCAAGAGGGTATTAAAATTGAAAAATGGTGCAGCCCATTGCTTGGTTGTTTCTCACAGGCTCTCTGGTGCTCAGAGAGCGTATCAGCTTTGTACCCTGGTTCTCAGGCACACAGGCTCTCTGAAGAGGCTGGGCAATCTTCAGTGGCACATGGCACTCAGAAGGGGCACTTAGACTGTAAATATTATATGCTGCTGTAAGAACATTTGAATGGTAATACTCAAGCAATTACTTTCCTTTCAAGATCATTAAACACAAATCTGACTTGTATTTTAATAGGACTGCCAATGTATTTAATGGGGGGCAGTAAAGGGTAGTTTTTTTCTAATGGATGAATGTTTATATTATTATCCACTCTGAGAGACCACATTAGGAGGAGCCTGTATAATGCTCATGTGTTTTGCCTCAGCCCTTTTCTCACAGTATTAAATTTTTTCTGAGTTCTGCATCTTACAGCATGATGGCAAAACTGCACCTACAATAAATTTCACTGGTATTTTTTGATTACGAGACAAAAAAAGACCAAACACAGTCATACTGAAAAGAACTTGCAATTGGCATTTCCTTCATGTTAAAACCGCAGAGAAAGGCAATGCTTGGCAGGTTGAGAGTTTTGGCCAGTGACACCTGCTCTTGCAGCCACAGGACAGGCATTGTAGGACTGAGCAACACCAGCTTCTACATGGCACCTTGCAAACACATCTGGGGGCTGCTTGGGAACATCACCTCAGCAGTTGTTTGTCTCTACATCCATTCCCATCTGTGCCTGGGCTGCCGAGAAGAGTGGACAGCAGTGTGGGGCATGGGTGGCTGGGTCTGCCCTGAAGCTGCTCTGCCACAGCACAGACACACTCACCATCACTGCCTTCACCACAGGGACCTGCTGGCTTGAAGGCAAAGTAGCTCCCTGGTGTCTTATCAACTTTGTGAGCAAATTTGTTCCTAACTACTTATTTCATACTATTACAACACCTGCATCATCTTCCCTTGGGGAAGTTACCTTATATATTTTTACTAAATATGGAGGATGGGGTGGGCAGGAAATCAGAGCTGGGCTGAGCTGGTCCTCACCAGGCTGTGCATTTTGGGAGCTCAGGAAACAGCAAATACTGCACTCTGTTTCCACATTCCACTCACTCCTTGAAAGCAAAGGCTAGGAATGACTGTGCTGCATGACTGGTTAGCAGCTGGTAGCCTCTGGAGAGTTGTTAGAAAATTTTGACTATTTTTTGATTCCCACTTGCACATGTACCATAAAAACACCCCCTTCCGTGCTACCTGCAGTGAAGGATCAGCAGATAGTTCAGAGAAAATGTAGCGCTGTAGATTGCATGGTGTTATCACCTGTTCCCAAAATCTGGGGCTCAGAAACACATTTCTCTATGGTCAGTGCTTCCTGTCAGCCAGAATTTAACCATGGACATTTGTTGTTTGAAACAGCACCCAGCTCAAGACTGTGTACATGAACCACCTGCAACCTCACTAAAACATTTCAGGTACAAATCCAGATGTCCGTTTTTAGGTAGCTTTGGGTGGTACTTATTACAAGCCTAGCAAGTAGAATTTAGTAGGTGATCATAGGTCTGCTTCATAAACATTGTAATAGAAACCAACAGGAAGGTGGCTTTAAATCCAGAGATCATGCGAAGAAGGCCAGGAGTTAAAGAATAAAGCAAGCTATGAGGTTTTCTCTTACTTTGCATTTTAGTGGGCAATAGCTAAAGCTATCCAGGAATTGCTACAGGACCAAATTTTTAAACAGAATATATTGTGCTAATAAATCAAAACCTGTTCAGTGGTGAGTCTGTTCCCAGAAATGTATGACTTTCCCACTCCTAAAGGGGAGCATTCCAACCATGACAGCTGCCATGTTTGGGACTATTATTACAGAAAACTGTTGACATTTTCTGGGTTAAGGATGGTTATCTGGAATTCATGGATAATTTAGTCCTTTTGCTTGCAGAAATAGTTTGATATGCTCTTTAAATAAGCATATAAAGAGATTGATGTGTGATGTTTGTGGGTTCAGATGTTCTGAAAAGTGACGCTCCTCTATGGAAGAGAATAAAGCTTAAAAGGGGATATTATTTATAAAAGCACCACCATGCACAGGCAGTGTTTATTTACCATTTAAATGCCTCATTTCTGTTCTGGCTGTCTGTGCTATAATTTGCACAGGCACTTAAACTTGAGTATAAATAAATGCAAAGAAGTGGTGTTTATGCAGAGTTAAGATGAGGAAATCAAGCGCTAAAAGATGGAGGCCACTCCTGCCTCATTGGATCAGCCATGTCCCCCACCTTTGGCTCTTGTGAGGGCCCCTTCAGTGGCAAGCAAGGAGCCATCCATGCTGGAATTATAAGAGCTTGATGAGAATATCAGTGCTGAGGACGTGGCTGAGATTTAATGAGCAGGCGGGCAGTGTGAGCCGAGCACCACGGCATCTCATCGTGACTGAAACACGGGGAATGTATTGAGGCACCTCAAGTATCTTGCCAAGATCCTCGGGATGGGAAGTGTTTTCCTCCGGGCAAAGTGAGGCACCGACTCTGCTCCAGCATGAGGGCAGCAGATGCCAGAGAACATCCCCAGGATGGCTGGCTACAGTGGGAACATTTGTCACTGTCACCTGTGCATGCTGGAGAGGGGGAAACCAAACTCCTTCAGCTCTGTGCACCCCCACCCACTCCCAAATCTGTAAACAACTTCTTTCTTCTGCATGTTTGACCCTCTCCCCTGCGCTTGTGGACATGTTTATGGTAAAAATGCCATGTTACAGGTGCACAGCCTCATGGGGACGTGGTCCAAGGACCTCTTACGGGTGGGGGCATCAGCCAGGGCAGGCATGGATGCTCTGGGGTGGTTGGGAACCTTGAGGTTCAACTACTGAACTCGGTAGGAACAGATTCACACCAGTTTTATGGTTGTGTTTGAGGAACAGAATCTGAGGTAGGGTTTGATTAAATTATTAAGAGCATAAATCCATCATCTGGCTGCCCTTATTTGTCCAGAGAGAAGAATTGAGTTGTTTTGGCAGAAGAAAAGAGGGCACCTATCGCTTAAGGTCTATTAAAAGGGTGAAAAAGTTGCATCTTTTTTCATCATGTTTCAGCAAACTCCTGCCTTGAGCTCCTGAGAAGAGGCAGTGGGGAGACAGATTGGTGTAAGGAAAGGTTATGCACTTACTTACCGTGTCTGCTCTGTTGCAGTCCTTGGGGAAGGTGTCCTCACTGAGTTCTCTTCTCCCAAAGCATGGGCCGTGATGGCTTTCAGAGCACAGCTGTGCCATCTCCTGCCTTTGACAAACTGTCAGGGGCTGCATGGCCTCTCCAGCAAAGAGAGACCACTCCATAGTGAGAGAGTACATGCAGGGCAGGGGGAGCAGCCCAGGGAGCAGGGGTGCACCAGACCCTGGAATGGCTGCTTCAGAGTCGTGGTCTCAGGAGACGTTTCTGTACTTGGAACACATCGCGTGTGGACACTCCAATCTTCCTTTGCTTCTGCTTTAATGGCATCAAAGAGAGAAGCCTGTGACCAGTGAGGTGTTCAATGCCAACTACATCAGAGGTAAAAGAGTGGAGATGCTGTTTGCAGTCTGCTTTGGCTTCGGGAGGGGATCAGAGCCAGTGCCATAGTGCTGTTTGTGACTCTACCTTGACAGAAGAGGCATCCTTCTCTTCCTTAAACCACTGCTTTCCTCTGATATCACTGATTGATTTCCACTGCAGTATTATCCAGCATGCATGTTGCCACTGCCAAAGCATTTTCTTGTGTCCTGCCTTCATTGTAGGGAAATCAAACAACTTGTGGAGACAAGATCACCCTTCTTACTGAGGTGAAGGGGCACGAGGCTGCACAGAGGCAGCCTGCAGGACTGATGGATGGGAGGTACCAGACCAGCAGGCAGGGCCATGCCTGGCTCACCAGCACTGCACTGGAGACCTTCCACAGCATGGGAAGCAGCAGGGCCACAAGGTGCCCACCCCCTGCTCTCGTGGCTCCAGTCCTGCCTGTGTAACAGTGAAAACTAAACTTGTCACTCCTTGGCCAGTCCCAGCGAGCTGCCACATTTACAAGGTGTTTGAGAGGGAAAGACAGATTGCCCTTAATGACCAAGAGGGACTGTTCGGGGTGCTCCTCTTGTGCTTCCCTAGCAGCTCTCCAGCTTTGCCCTCAGCAGCACGTTTGTTCTCAGTCACATTGGGATGTAGCAGCAGCTGGCTCTGGGAGCAGCCCCTGTCAGCGCTGCCAGCAGTGGTGCACAGCCTATTGACTTGGGTTGGAGGGAAATGTCACCCTCCTGTGCTCATGTGTGTCCACGAGTGTCTCTTGAAGAGCACCAGGCCCACATTAACACTAATAACTGAGACCACTATTCCTTTGCCTCTGCCTGATAGGCAGCCGGCAGTGTGAACTACGCTGTATATCAATTAAGTGAAAAATAAATAATAGGAAGAAAGTAATATCTTTAACAGTGCATTCACTGGCATATACATATTTATTAGATAGCAAATAAAATGCTGTTTATATCATGTTTATGTGCATCGTGAAGCCCTAAAGTAATCTGTGGTGTCATGGTTTAAACGATGGAAGTCAGATGCAGTAGCACTGTCATATTCTTCAAAGCAGCCTGACAGATAAAGCTCTGCTTTTTAATTTTTCTTCCATACCCTTGTTTCATTATTGCTGTGCATCTTGCATGGGATATCAGGCTCTTCCAACCCAAGGGAATAAAATTAATTTCTAGACATTTTCAGTCTTCAAGTTTTATTGCAACTTTATCCTAGTCATTCCATCTTCAAAGACAAACCAAAGGGAGGCAGAAGGAGCAGGTCTTATTCAATGAAGTTGTAATACATGGGTGAGGTGAGTCAGGAAACACAGCAATAAACATGTGTGGTTTGTTGGATGTGTGAGTAGCAAGGGGACTGTCTACTGAAACATGGTTAAATATGTAAACTCTGCCTAGGGAAAATGTTTATTTACTTAGATTGACAGCAATCAGGGTAAAAAGCACTCAAGATAAGTGGCTCTTTAGCCAGCTTTAATTTGTTGATGGATGGATTGATGGGAGGATGGTCAAAGAAATGACAACATTACTCTCTGTAATGGAGATATCTTGTCTGCTGGAGTTTGCAGTACCATTCGGTCTAATTATTCCTGATCCATCTATGAGAAAACTTTTCTCCCAGTGAGACAAATTGTCATTCCTTTTCTTTAAATAAAAAGATAAGAAGGTAAAATCAAGAACAATTAGAGCAAAGGATGATGGTATCTTTTGCAGTCAAAAATTTATACAAAATCATCTGTATTGCTTAAAGATGGTTTACTGTATTAATTGAAATAGTTGTGCATTCTATTATGCAGTTTGTATGGGAACAGATGGCCCATTTCACAAATTAAGCCTTGTCTTTTTACATTGCTCAACACAATAATAGTGAATGAACATTGCTATTGTAAATGATCCCAAGTTCAAACCTTGCAGCATCACAACAGGCTACACTTTTCTGGTGGCAGTTAGTGGAAAAGCAAGGAAATAGATAATTGAATTGATTCACCACGTGCATTTTACCATGACCATGGCAAAGACAAAGAGCAACTCATAAAGCTTAAGTCTTGCTCACACATTTCCTGGAACACAACATAGACCAGGCCACTGGTCCTGCAGCATGGAATAAACTGGGAAATGGGCTGTGGGTTAGGACAGCACACAAATTTTGTGGACTGTAGTGAGAACAATTTCTCAGGCTCACAGCAGCAGTGACACAGTCGAGAAAGGGTTGCGTGTGAGACTGTGGTCTGTTCTGCTGAACACTCAGAGGTGACTGCTTGCAAAGCATCCTGAGAAATATCCTGCACTTACTGCAGAAGCAAAAGCTGCCAATCAGCAGGACAAACTGATGTCCCAGATTTTCTAATCTGGCTGAAATATGCTTGCTCCAGGACTAGCAATAAAAGAACCAGTAGCTGCTTCCCTAGCCAGAGGAGGTTGTCACCCCCAGCATAACTGAGGGAAATCCATGGTAACACTTGTTTTCCAGGGGTGGATAGCCTGCAGTTTCTGAAGGATCGGTTGTCTTTTATCTTGGATTCCCCAAATTTGTGTTAACCCATATCAGTGTCACTACCGGAAATTGCATCTACAGTGTTATTTTGTGTGGGCTGGCACAGGGTGGGCAGCACGAAGCAGGGCTGAGTTAGGAGCAGCTGCACGTGAAACGGGTGCTGGTGGCAGCTCACATCTTTCTTTGCAGAGGCCACCACCATGAACAACCTGAGTGTGAACTCTGCACGGGCCTCTCAGAGGAAAATCCATCATGCAGGGATGGGTGGGAACTAAATTACTCTGGCACCAAATTCTGTTAGCCTGGACCCATTGAATGTGTGGGTCTGCCAACCAATGTTTGATTTGCTGAATGGGGATCTGCCAGTCCCCGCTTTGCAATGACATTGGGGTGTCACAGTAGAGCCAGGGCTGTCCCCACTGTGTCTGCCTACAGTGCTGTGCCACTGGCAGCAATCAGCCACACTCGGAGACCTAGTGCTGATTGCAAGCTCCTCTTGGCACCAGGACAAGTTGGGCCAAACACTGGGTACATCCTGGGGGGAGCAGGGGACCTCTGGGACACCACAGGGCTCCACTGTGCTGTCCCTGCTGGGACAGCTGGCAGTGGTGGGGGAAAACTGGGAGCCCTTGGGCAGCTCTCATGAGCACAGCACTGTGGGGGAACTCGGGCACGATCCCATCCAACGCACTTCTGCATGCCTTGGACCAGCCCCAGCTACACGACAAGCACATATGCTGCTGCTGGAAATTTTATGTGGAAAAAAACTAGCCTAGATTTTAGTTTATAGTTCTTTTCAGCAGGGCTGCATGAAGCTAATGACACAGAAAGCCATTTGGGTTAAATTGTGAAACTGAAAGATGCAGCACCTGCTTTTATGCTTTGTATGTTACTAAAAATACTTCTTCCTTTCTAAAATGCTACACAAATGACAATACAAAAGAAAACTCTACAATGACATTGGTGACATTATTAAGAGGGGTTTCATCAGTGTCCCTGTGCACAGAAAGATGAAATCAGAGATAGCAGAAACAGCAGACATCATTATGCCATTGCTCAAACCCTTGGTGCATCCATACCTGAGGTAATTCATTGCCCGCCTGATCTCTCACTGTAAAAAAGGGGAGAGTGATAAGTTTTAGACAAGGGACATGAGACTGTTCCAGAGTATGGAAGAGCTTCCATATGAGGAGAAACTAAATAGCATCTATTTATCCTGAAAAAGAGACTCCTGAGGGAGACAAACATGGCAAAAAGGTGTGGAGGAGGCAAATCAACCTGTGAAGTGCTTTCGACAGACAGATGTGAGAGAGGCCTTAAGAAATAAAAGTGCTGAATTTAACAGAAATGTAACTTTTCAGGGAAGGTGTGGAAGTCAGATGAGGTTCACAGAGGAGGTTATGCTGACCCCTTTGGGGACAGCAGCCCTGGGGCTGCCAGGGACCATGTGGTGCAAAGGCCACCCAGCCTGGCTGCAGGCGGTGATCTCACTTGTTCTGGGGCAGAGCCTGTGGTCAGCCATGTCCTTGTTCCCAGCCCACGTCACCTCAGGCAGCGGGGTGGGGCTGGGGGGGCACGTGGATGCCCACCTCACTGGGCAGCCTTCAGGAGGTGCCGCTGGTACCTCTAAGGGCTCTTTTTTTGTGGGTGCAGCTCACAGGATACAAATACCACAAATATTTTTAAACATTTTCTTCACTCTTCAAAATTGAGAGAAAAGCCCTGACTCAAGAAAAAATTTTTACCAGTGAGAAGGGAGCATTGCCAGAGAGTATGAACCCCTGTAGAGATTTTACTTTTGCTATTGATTTTATGCGTGAGATGCTTAGGTACTCTGATAGTATCTGACAGTATAAGAAGCCAGAGAGAGAACAGAAAGACTAATACAGAAACAATGTCACCAGAATGACTTGTAAAATTTTGGAAATTGTGTTTTCAAATCTGACTGAAATACCTCATTGTTTATCAAGCAGGGAAGTGTTTTGCCAAAAAATATCATCCTCCCCTGGAGAAGTTTTAATTTCTAAGTTGGTTTTTTTTGCAAGGAGGGTATGGAAGGGAAAATGGGGTGTTTTAGAGAGCTATAAATGCCTTAGAAAGGAAAAAAATGTAAATGGCAGAGGTGTAGGTGGTAAGCTGAGGCATTCACAGTGAGGGAACACAACTTCCCTTCCTTGCTATGTAACTTATGCCACACTGGTACTACGGCACTTACTCGAGTGTTAAAAACCCTCATTGAAAACATTGCTCTTAAATAAGGGGTCACTGAATAACAGCACTGCTGCTCAGGGACAACGCAGCAGAAGGCATGGGGATGGGGGACACTGTCCTCAGCTCCTCTGGAGCCCCAGAAGACATGCAGCCAGACCTGCCCTTTCAACAAAATGCTGCTCTGTCAGGCAAGGCTGCTCTCTAAACACATCCACCCACCCTAAACAAATCCAGGAGCCAAATGTTCTCTAGAAGAATGGTCTTTTCAAGGGTAAATTGTTTTTAAAAATAGGAATTTAGCTGGGAGGCTGGCTGTAGTTTGGGTGTTCCCTGGGTTCAGTTGTTCTCCTGAGAGGTGACAGTTTGGATCTTTTCAGGCTGAGGAGGGACTTGAATATATCATTCACTTCTGGAGCAAGTGCCCTCGTGTCGAGGGTCTTTAACATAAAGCATAAGCCAATATATGTTGGAAGTGCAGCTGAGCTCTGGAGAGCAACGGGCAGAGATTGAAGCACAGTCTCACCCCTCAGGTTCCCAGTTGTTTAATGCCTCAAGAGGGGCAAGATGTTAGGGATTGTCCTTCTGGGCAGCCCATTCCTCCCTATGCATAACCCGGAGAGCCTGGTCCTCATGCTGGGCTTCACACCAACAGCCCAGCCTTAAAAAAAGAGGTGGTGAAGTGCCTGATCTGTCTGAACTGCCTCTGCACCAAATCTGTCCCCAGATGTGGTTAATTTTGGGCATTTGAATTATGCGTCAGAAATACTTGTTTATTAAAAATATGAGTTCTTTCCATACAGTTACTGGATGACTGTATGTCAAGAGACTAAAATATCTTTCATTTCAGCTCATTTAGTCCAGCAAGTCTCCCCACTGTAACTGTAACCCACCCTGCTGTCAGGGAATGCACCAGAGCTACTGCAGAGCTAGAGAACCAAAAAATATACATTTGAAGTGACAGCATGAAAATAGTGGATGGGGGTGAAATATAATTAGCTGAGGCAAGGACAAGTAGGTAAGTCTCCACAGTCATAATTTATGGGGGATATTGTTATAGTTATTACCATGCAATTTAACAGGAATACACCAGAGCAATTTTCATATCTTAAAACATGCAGATGCAGTCATATATATGAAAAAAGTCTCAGAACTCAAATCATCCAAAATAATCAAGAAAGTTATTATCATAAACAGCCACAATTAACACGGGGATCGCAAGGGATGAGTCTCAATCTCTGATAATCTTAAGAGAAAATGAAAGCATTATTGAAACTTTAGTGTGGGAATGGTAGCTACATTCACAGCTCTGTGCACACACCAGCACTCTGCAGTCTCCACCAGTCGCTCCTCGACTGTTCCTTTGCCAGTCCCAGAACCAACAAACTGAGTGGATTCGAGATTTCCCAAACTGTTAGAGGACACACTTCGTAATGAAAAATATTGGGGCTGACCTTGCCAGTTTAAATAGAATTTTTTTTTAACAAAAGAGTAGTGTTCAGTTATAAAAGAGCAGAAGGAGGAGGTATGGACACTATCAGTACAAGCTGCTGGGGATTCAGAGTTGCAAAGTGCTTTATGACAGCCTGTGCTGCCATCCATAATTTACAGGTTTCCTTCTAATGTTGCTGTCAATACAGTATTGCTCTTACCAGTGGCATAAATTATTTCTACCAGTGACATAGAATCAAAGAATGGTTTGGGTAGGAAGGAACACTTAAGGTCATCTAGTCCAACCCCCGTGCCATGGGCAGGAACACCTTCAACTACATCAGGCTGCTCAGAGCCCCATCCAACCTGCCCTTGAATGTTCCCAGGGATGGGGCAACTATCACCTCTCTGGGTACTCTGTACCAGCATTTCACCACCCTCACTGTAAAAAATTTCTTCCTGCTAGCTAGCTAAATCCTTTTTTGGTTTAAACCATTACCCCTTGTCCTGGCACCAACAGGCCTGGCTTAAAACTCTTTTCCTTTCTTTCTTGTAAGCCTTGAAGGGCCACAATAAGGTGTCCCCAGAGCTGTCTCTTCTCCCAATCCATCTCTCTCCAATTTAGCAAGAAGGATTTTGGGCCATCATGTCAAAGGCCTTACAGAAGCCCAGATAGGTGACATCTGCAGCTTTTCCCTTGCCCACTGATGTAGTCACTCCATCATAGAAAGCCCCAGGTTGGTTAGGCAGGATGTGCCATGCTGGCTGTCCTGAATCGCCTCTCTGTTGTCCATGTGCCTGAGCAGAGCTCCTGGGAGGATCTGTCCCATGAGCTTCCCAGACACAGAGGGGAGACTGATGTATTGGTAGTTCCCAGGATCCTCCTTTCTTCCTTTTCAAAAAATGGGTGCAAAGTTTCCCTTTTTCAGCCACCAGGGACCTCACCTGACTGTGCCACCATTTCAACAAAAGGAGATATCTGTCATTTTAATTCACACTTAAATTGCTGAAGATTATCCACTGTCCATTAGATTTCAACAATACCCAAAAATAAGCTGTTCTAATCACATGCTAAAATACAATAACCACCAACTCTCACAACCATCAGAAAAAATCAATCACTCCCACACTGATCAAGTTTCTGCCTGTCTCAGAAGTCCTTTTTCTCTTCTTTTCCTGTGCTTATTTGTGGCCAGTGTGATTTGAACTGAATATGTAGCCAACCCTCATTCCTCATAGCTGCCTACTTAAGGTGACTAGCTTGTGTATATACCTGTTTCAGTCCAGTAGATATGGTTTAGAAATAGTTGCTCTTCTCTTGGAGCATGAGGACAGGCTGGAAGAGCACCTGAGGCTCACTGTTGTCTTTAAAAATCTATTCCTCAAGCTTAAAAATATTGTTGAAGATTTGGAGAGGGAGCACTTATTTAAGAAGGAGAGATGAAGTACCGCAGCTGTCAGCACCATTTCAGGCATTTCTGGATCACAAAATCGCTCTCTGTCTGTTTGCCATGTCCTTAAATAAGAACAAAATGAATCTCCAGATAATGCAATTTATGGTTTTATCCTTTTCATTTTGAGGCTCGAGGTGAGCTGGGACCTTCTCTGAACCAGAGCAGTGAGCCCAATTAGACCAAGACTGCATTCCCAGCAAATGACTCTGCAGTTAAAGCAAGAGACCCACAAAACTCTTACAAATTAAGGCTTATGTGAAATTGTTAAGATCCAAAGTTTAGATGTATCAAAGAAAGCCCATTATGTTATTTCAGGGTTGGTTTTTTGCATCATTTTTTTCTAATACTGCCAGTCCATGTCTGTAAAAATCTTCTTCCTTCTGTTTGCTGAATCTTGCCTGGAATCCATATTAGAAGTCAAGTGTAAAAAAAAAGGAGGGGAAGCTGTGCTACAGGCAGCTGTTGTTGTCAATGCCCTTTCTTTCCCCGCAATAAAAGTCACACAAAAACTTAAAACCTTGCTGGGCCTCTACTCCTTACTGTCAACATTACCTCCCTTCAGAAATGTAAAAGGGCAAATCTTTTCCTAGGAACAGCATTAACCTGTTTGCAGGGATTCGAAAACAGGCTTGCTTGCTTTCTTTCCCATAGCTGGCAACACCTTGTGCTGTTCCTGCTTGCCTGTGGTTCAGAGGGTTATAGTCTCTCTTTAGCAACAGGAACTATCCCACAGGAACTCCAGCAGGAGCAGAGGAACAGGAGAGCTCAATACTCTCCAGAATATGTGTTCTGCTCTAATCAAGGCACTGAGTAACAGAGCAAGGGAAGGGCTGTTGATAGCACTCAGAGGAGAGTGTTAGGAGTATACAGCTACAGCAGGAAGTTTTATACTCCAGTATTAATTTGAATGTGTGGGGTATTTCTGATACAATCTCAAGACAGTAATGAGGCTGTTAATTGACAAGACACTCTTGTCTCGATAAATCGTGATTGTGCTCCTTAGTCATTGTGGAATGGCCTTCAAATAACAAGGAGCACGGGTAAGTATAACCACATAAGAAAGGTCTACATTTCATTTCACATATATAAAAATAGATACAGAGATAGATATACTTTCTAGCAGCACCTAAAATGTTTCACGTATATATTTTTCTAGCTTCTGGACCAAATTGAACTTTTCTGCTTTTTCACAGACCACCAACTCAATAATCTTATTTCCTGTCATCACTCTGAGGCACCTACACAATTGTCTGCATCACCTAAAAGACTTTGGCTAAGGAGCTAAAGGAGCTTTTGGTCTGAAGTGCTTGGGAGTCACAGGGCTACTCAGTTATGCATCCTTAACCATGTTAAGAGTGGCCTGTTGAAATCCTGTCTATCTCTGGGGAAGGACCTACACAAAATAGAACAGACCACAACAGTCGTAGACGGGTGGAAGTTTAGCTCCCAATCTGATCTTTGTGCTGAGTCCTTCACTACAGGGACAACACATAACACTGTTAGGCTACACTAAAACCTCCCAAGGAATTCAGATTACAGAACTGAAATAATGTTGGGTTTTTTTTTGCATACTTGTGAAAATGTGGTATCTGTGTATACAAATACCAGGCAAGTCCGAAAGGGGTAGGATGGAGGTCATTTAAAACATGTAACTCCAGACCAGCTGGTAATCTGAGTTTTATCACAATGCTACCAACATTTTGTGAGCTATTGCCATGCCTGGTGTCCACTGACATTTCTTACACAAGACAAGAGTAAAATCTAAAGATACATATTTGGTGATGCGTCAGAGCTGAAATGAAATGAGCAATAGAAACCTTGTGTGATTTTTTGCAGTGTTTCATATCATCTAAGAGGCATTTTATCAAAACAGTTCAAAAGAGTTTTTCACTCAAAAATTACCAGAGAAAGTCTCCAGACAGCTGACCACAGTGGGTCTCCAGAAGTGTTTTAATTTTTTCTGAAAGGAAGCAAGATGCAGAATCTTGTAATCTGCTCCTCAACCTGTGATCTCCTTGCCAGCAGATGATGTGGATTTAGAAAGGGGAGACTGGACAAGTGCTTGAAAGAGATTTACTGAGGGCACTAAAACAGACAAATTGCATTAGACTCAGGCAGGCTCTTGAATCAAACCCAGTCTGAGACTAGGGGAGTATGTAAATATCATAGCTGCATGCCTTGTTCCCACTCTACCCCAGGCACTTGCTGTGGCCACTGCTGGAGACAAGGTGCTGGGATATGCCTTCCTCTGAGCCCTTATGGTTGTTATGTTCCAGTGAAGTCACAGGAAAAGTCCTGTTGGCAGGAAAGCTGTGTTGGCTTCATGTTGGCTTCATGTCGGCGTGAAACGTGCTTAGCTGTCCATCTCTTTTTTTAATATATTTTCTAGTCTTTAGTGCTTCGATTATCTCTCAAATCTATACCTACAAAGGGATTCACTCCCAGCAATACATAAATGGTTTTTCTGCTGGATTTTAGATGGATTACATCTCAGGTGTTTTAGACAACCTCAGGATGAGATGACTTTCCTTATACTTCTGTGATACGCCTGAGAAAGTGGTAACACATCTAGAGCAATTTCTTTGTCTTGCAGTTCTTTCCACATATGCATCATCATCCCTTATTATTTTTATTACTTATATTTTTGTGTGTCACTGCTATGAAGTTACATAAGGTGATTAATGCTCTATGACTGTGTAATGACTTCATTTGATTTGTGAAAAAATAATTAGAGAAGAAAGAAACCGCCCTTAGAAAAAACCATGAGAGCAGATGGAACGGTATGTCTTGGGCGTGGGAATGGTTACACAGTAGTTTTTGGGAAACAATCACTGGGGGATTTTGCTCTCCTGCTCTGCTTGTTCAATCATGACCTCAGCGACCAGTGTCTCTTCTAAATTATCAGAAGAGTTTAGGAGAGAAATTCCTTAGGGAAATTTGCCCTTCTTGGCCAATAGATTCATCTGACTTAAGCTTCTCTAAAACTTTTGACTGGCCAGGGAAGTCCTTCCCCATAACTTGAGTATTTATCAGAGGGTTTGGTTCAGTTTCAGAGGACAAATCATTGTGCTGGCATCTCCACACCCAGGTGGGAGTGAATACAGACCAACCTCTGCCAAAATAATAACAATAATAACGAGAGATGTGTTGAATAAGTGCTTATGCTCAGCCACCTCCTCTGCCAATGAAGGAGGAAGCAAAGGGGAGATTTTCAGAAAACAAAAGCAACCCAAACCATCTATTAGCACTTACTCCCGTCACCTTGCAGCAGGAGCTTCACACTTCAGTGCTATAAATTTAGGACTACACACCTTGCAACAGACCTCAAAGTCCTCGTAACCTTTCCTGCAGGATTTGGAGCAGCAGTAGTGAGTGTGTAAGGCTGTTGGGCTGTGCCACTGTCCAAAAGCCTGTTTAACCTGAGGTTAAGCATAAGGAATGACTCGATCCAACATATTGCTGCATCAGCCATATAGAACTGGAACCAGCCCTATACAGTCCTGAAAAATACCATCAAAGTATTTGCGCCTAACCTGGAAACTTGGGTAGCAACTGAAACAGAGTTTGAAAGGGAAGTATGGCAGGGCTATACAAAAAAAGGTTCTCATTCACTCTTGTGTTTCACTATTGAAGCCTAATTTTGCTACAACATCAAGATGGTTCCATTAAAAACAATCTCTCTTTCAAAAAAACGAATCCACAAAAAATGAAGAAATGTTAAGAGTTATACTTTGGGTCTAATTCCACTCTCTAGCAAAGCTAGGGTGTGCAGAAGATGATTCCTTTCATTCTTAGAAGCACCTGTAAGTTCACAATCCAAATGAGCTATACTGGCTTGTTTAATTAGAAGTGATGAGAGTTTTAAATCTTGGAAAAAAAAATCTCAGGATTTTCAAGTCTGAGCTTTCTCTGTTTACCTTCCCTAAAATTCTCTAGCTTCTCCCATCATTAAAATCAATACACATTTATTTGTGACATCAAGAAAAACATGGGATTTCAGAAGCCTCTCAGCATTTGCTGGTAGAGAGAATCAGCTGAGACACAAATCTAGTGTTGATTAATTGTTACTTTAATATACTATTTATATTTAAAATGTCAACTTAATTAAGTGGCTAGTTGGGGTAGAGATCACAGGGAGATCATATGTTTATTTCTTTATTATGAATAAAGCATGTTCTCAAAATCTTATTTAATTCTGAGAGATGAATTGGGGCAGAGTAACGAGTGCCAGGGATGAGTAATCAGTGCCAGGTTAGGCATGCTTCACTGGCTTGCAAGGGATGGGAAGATCCCTGCCATAGCAGCTCATCAGCCCAGACTCACCCTCTGCCTGGCACAGTGTCTGGTCACTGTGGATTCCCACTGTGCTGCTTTTCACCACCTCAGATGGCCACTTCAGTCAAGTTTATATCAACCATTTTTGGCTTTTTGAGGTAGATGTCTCCTTGCTCATCTTACAAAAGAGCTTTGGTTGTGCCTGTGACACCAGCCATAATTCAGACTGGCAAATGCTATTCAGTTCCATCAGGCGTGCTGATGAGCTCTCACAAAGATGGCTTAGGCAAATTTCCTAACTATACATTTCTTCTTGCTGGGAGATCGTTGGCCAAGAGTTCACGAGTGAGCAGCGCACTCTTTCCAGGAGAAAAGGAGGTCTGTGCATTGCCCAGGTAGAAATTCAAATGTTAGAGGGGTGTTTGAATCAGGGCTGGCGATGCAGACACAATTAGCGGACGTTGCACCTGCCAGACCTGCAGCAGATATTAATGTTGCCCAGAAAAAAGGGTCATGAACAGAGATGTCAGACTCTGAAACTCCTAAGGAAATTACGCTGTCAGCAAAAGGCCAGGCAGACCCCCGAGACGGGAGAGCGCGCCAGGAGGTTCCTTTTGCTGGGAATGCAGAGTTTTCCCTGTGGGGAGTGGGGGTTGGCAGCTGCACACCTGCCTCCTCCACAGCTTCCCAAGTGCCTCCCCAGATGGGAGCGTTTGCTGGAGATGGCCCGCGCTGCTCCGAGCAGTTTCCTGAGCCCTGTGGCTGCTGTCAGGGGAAGAAACAGTACGTGAAACATGGCATCGTTTCATTTCACTGAAGGGAAGCAGATTACACAATGGATAAAATAATGTTACAGTCCCCATGTGTGGCTCAATACTGGTGCTTAAAAGCATTATTCAAATACTGTGGACCCACAATAAGCACACAGAGAGGGGTTGTTAAATGTTTCTAAATTACACTGCAATGAATTCCCTGAGTTTACTCTTAGATTTTGTAGTCTCCGTCACCATGACACATAAGTATTCGATGTAGTGCCTTGTTCCACATACCTTCTTGCTCCTGAATCAGCTGGGCTTTCTGCACTTTGGGTGTTTTTCTTCCACTTGCACACTGAAGGACGCGTGCTAAAGAGCAAAAGAGCTTTGTTGAAACTTTACACAGGAAAGGCCATGAGACAGGACAGGAGCGGAGCCACAAGCTTTGCCATGGCTGCTTTCAGGAGATCTGGCCCCAGTAAATGCCCCCAGCAGCCTCCTTCTCCAGTGCTCAGTGAGAGTGAGGGACCTCAGAAGGGGATCCAGCCTTTCTTGCTCCCTGCCCTGTGGCCAGGGTGCTGCACAGCGCGTGTGTGGAGGCAGACCCTGGGAAAAGGGCTTTCCTCTCCTGCCTGCCACTCTCACTGGGCAGCTCAGCTGTTTGAGGCAAAACTTGTCTGAGATCCAGTGCCAGGAAAATTCTCCTTCAAATAAGAACCATAAGGGCGGTCAAGGAGCAATCTTACTTCCAAAAATGATAGGAAGAACGTGGTGGAGCCGTGCCAGTTATTCAGTCACAAGCCAAGTAGAGCACTCAACAGAATGTGAGGGCCTGGGATCCCCTTAGCAGACCAAGTATCTTTGAAGATAAATCCTGAAAAAAATCCATCGCAAACCAGGTAAGTCATCCCAGGAAGAAGACCAATGCCCAGGTCTCCTCCAGGACTCCAGTGAGCACTGTAGATGGTAAGTGCCACAAAGGCTTTCTTTGCTTTCAGCTTTCCAGAATATGAATCCTTGGGATAAATGCAGCATAAACACCACCTGATCTGCAAGACGGGAATGAACTAGAATAATTGTTAAAATATGAAAGAGTTCATTTCTTCCTCCTGCTTCCACCACCTCTCCTCCCACCTTGTTTCCTAGAACACTTACTTGTGTTCCCTGGTTGAGGGTCACTACAGGAGCTGCACTGAGAGTTCACCGGGAGCGCTTGACGAAACACCTCTGGCTGCCCAAATTTCAGCAAGCTTCTTGCAGTAGCATAAAAACATCAATTCTTTTGCACCAATGAGAGAGAGAGAAAAAAAATTTGCCATATAGTAAAAAAAACTTATTGCTCTCCAGTGGGCCTAAGATGAGCGGTGAGAAAACTGGAGGTTTGTCCTGCAATGAGAGGGGAGGGAGCTGTACATCGACAGGGTGCCTTAATACAGTTACAAAATTAAGTGAAGGGCACAGAAAGAGGGATATTTTGTCACCTATTCACTTCTCCTTTCGTGAAGCCACACATAACACAAAGTTAATTAAAGCCTCTATTCTGAGAAAAAAGAATGTTCCATTTGGTAAATTTAGAAACAGCTGGTTAGTTTTATCCATTACTTTTGTGCTAACATCAGTTGAGCTCATTCAACTCTCTCTTTTTATGAAGCTGTCCTTCCTATGCTACCTGATAGCTACTAATTGCTGCAACTACATTTCTGAATTGCAAATTTTCTGCACTGATAAAAACTTTGATTGCCTGTCAGCTACACATAAGGAAAAGATCACCAGTGCTAAATGAGGTGTTCCACGCTTGGATAATAATGCCTAATGAATTATTCAAAAAAGAATGCTTGAATGAAGCAAACAATTTGAAGGGTTACTAGCAGCCGTAACAGTTCAACAGCCAAAAGAACAAAAGTATCATCCTGAAAATTACACTAATGATTAAAAAATGCGTATTAATTCTACATTTGGAGAAAAAAGAAATGCCAATCTGATTTTAAAGGTTAATCATTATTTTTTCACTAATGCTCTAATCTCTGGGAAAAACACCCTTTACCAATATTTTGGGACATATAATATTATGACACAACATATTTATATAATTTTCCAGGCATTAATCCTCTCTGCAAATTTCAAATTTCACTGTGAAAGAATCAAAAACCCGGTTTGAGAGCCTATTACTGTCTAAAAGATTCTTTCTGTTGCTTTAAAAGAACCTCAGATCAGGCCCAGTTTCCAGCACAGCAGCATCATACGGGATGCCTTGGGGTCAAGCACCACTAAAGGTGCTCTCAAGAGAGCAACTGCTGAGCCACAGCATGGCCTCAACCACACCAAAACACAGCCCAGAGTGTCTGAATTACTCCAGAATGGCTTTGGTGTGGTGAAGCCAGAATCTGGCTCTCACTATTCATGTGATGAAAGATTCGCTAAATGAAAAAATTGGTGATGGAAACGACCCACACATCTGAATTATATTAGAAACAACAACTATATTCACCTGACTGCTGTAATATATAACTCTTTCCATCCCAGAACTGATTGTACCTTTGAAAAAAAGTGGATGGTTATTAAGGAAAGAAATATTTTCTCTAAATGCTCCTGGCTAAAATGAGAAGCATAAAAGAAAAAGAAATCCTTAACAAACCATGAGAATTTCACGGATGTCCAATGCTGACACATTTTCAGCTTTCATAAAAATATATTTCCTAGGCCAAAAGTGATAATTTATTATGACAGACTCTTTCTGGTTGCCAAAAAGACAGGAAAAATCTGAGAACTAAATCCTAAAGAACATCTCCTGTAAAATATTAGCATTATGTGAAATACAGGAAAAACAGCAGCACAATGGCAGCATCACGTTAATCTGCTGTGCTGTTAAAACACTGGTGGTTGTTGTGTTTGGAGCTGAGCTAACACAGACACACGGTTACAGCAGAGGGGTCTCCCAGTGATAGCACACTGTGGACAGCACTAAGGAAGGATTTGTAAAATAGCATTTATTAAAATCAAACCCAGTCAACCTCTGCTGCAATTTTACAGCTATAAAGCCTTCGGTATTAGACGCCAATTAGTGATTTTATTATAAAGATGTTCAATGTCAAGATAACACTTCTTCTCATTTCTGGCAGTGACACTGAATGGTGGATAGAAGAAATGACTTCAGGAAAGCATAGCTGACCATCTGCTTAGGCCTGCTCACTCACTGATGATTAATCCTTTCCCTCGAGGACGATGTCTCCATGTGTTTCTCTTGCTGTCTTTTTAATGTCACAAAAAGAGGTTGATAAACACATTCAAGTCACAATTAAAAAACATTTTAACTGACCAGTTGCCACTGATGATATTATTAGACAGTTTTAGTCACTCTTGTAACAATGTGTTTAGTGGTGTTGATGTGAAGTGGAGATGAAGTTTCTTTAATGTGCCTCCTACCTATTTTTATGTTTAGGTGACATTTAAATGTTTACCTCGATGCAAACAAGCAGTCTGCAGGAGGCATGGGGAGAGGGTCATTTTTTACTCTACAAAAGCAAAAGCTCAGGAAACACTGTCCGGAGGACTGCAAGGTAACTGCTGTCTTTTGACTGGGATGGGGGAGGAGGAGGAAGAGGAGGAGCAAAAGACCCGTCAGAGATCGTAGGTAGATTGCAGTGATTACTTCTATACCCATACACGCTGCTGCCAAACGCACAAGTGACTGATTTCCATTTTCCCTCAACAGGTCAGAGCTCCGTGTTGGGCTCATGGGTACCGTGAGCACACAGGAGGCACTCATGTGCAGGGACATCCTGCTGGTGACACGGGAGCTGCTGCAGCAATGAACAGGACTGGCTCCTGCCTGGCTGCTTTTTTCTCATGAATGATGGCAAGAATTTTGCTCCGTGTGGGAGCAGGTTGATGCTCATTGCTGTGCAGAGCCGTCCTGGTGGAAGAGGTGACTTTCAAAGGATCAACTGCTTCCATGAGGACTGGCAGCCACAGAGCTCTGCACCTCTGGCCATGATTACTTTCTATTTATATTCTCATACAGGGATGTAGGAACAGCCAATTTCCAGTGCTCAGGGCCTGACCTTTCCTCTCCACCCCAAGCTTTTACTTGTGGTATACTTTTGTTCCTCCCATTGATCTGCACGTGCAACCAACAGAATCACATTTCTTGGCAGTCCCAGAATGGGAAGCTTCCTTTACTTTTCCTAGACCTATGCCTACATGATTGCTTCTGATTAGATTAAGGGATAATCTAATAAGATTAGATCCTAACTGTCCTGCAGACCTTAGGAGTTAATGTAAGTTGTGACTCAATAGGAATACAGCAAGTTATGAAAGGGGACATAGCAAGGAGAGACATAGAAAGTGGTTACTTGTTGAAGGCAGATTTGACTTCCGATTTCATTCCTCATGAAGAGGAATTTTCAAAAGCCCTGGGGTAACTTGGAAAACCAGGTCCCTCTGACTTTTAATCAATTAGACATATTTTTGAAATTTATGTAGATAATGAGTGAGCAAGTTTACAGTCCAGTCCAACCTGTGGTGAAATTGATGGCAATGTTTGCTTTCTGAAAGATAATTCCAGTACTTAATTAGATTTCCTGTAGGCATTGCAGAAAAAAGAAAAAAAAACAGCATTAAAAAAAAGAAAAAAGGTGGTTTATACAAGAAAAAGGTAGTGACCTTGCAGTTTACCAGATCAGAAGCAACATTTCATGGGATGAGAGCAAAGGCACAGATACGGTAAAAGACAAGCAGGATCTCATAACTCGTGATCACTGGTGAACACAACAAATCTACTGCCCTTACATAATCATTGGTGGCTGGACCTTGGTGCGGCACAGAGGAGATCCAGTGGAGGAATGTAACAGAGGAGGACAGGTGATTACAGAGGTGGGCCTTTCAGGTGATTTTGACTGAAGTATTTTTTCTGCATGATGGCAGCAGGAATGGATACTGAAAGCTTATTTTCTCATTAACCCAGAAAATAGATGATAAGGAAAAGGAGAGGATTTTAAATGCTGAACCCATGAGAAAAATTGTTGCCTATAAATGATTTCTTTTAAAACCATCAGGATATATATACACCAATTTCCAGTGGAATTGCGTAGACGCTTTATAAGGGGAGAAGAGGAATAACCCTTGAAGAGGCTCTCAAGGGATGGTTGCTGACATGGAAAACCGTTTGCCCCAGTCAAATTTTTGGCTTTAATCTGAGATGAAGGATCTAAGTCATTTAAGGGTGTTTCTGTTTACCCCTCAAGCTTCCTGGAGGCAAGAGAGAAGCTTCTGTGATCAATATTATCAAATGGCATGGGGAAGCACAGGGCATTACATACAAACATTCTTTCTTTTTCAGATGCTGGGGACATCTCATCTACTAAATAACAAGGCACTTTCCACATCATAACCTACAATCAGTCAAACAGACCAATTCAGTGTAGTGGTACAGGATAAAAAGTCTGATTTCTGGCGTATTAGAGTTCTTAGAAAATGAAAATTAAGCAGCAGGTGGTACCTTGAGCAAAATTTTGAGGGTGGATTGCCACAACAGGTCCAAGCAAGTATCAGCTGGTAACAATATCTAAAACTTCATTTAAAGACTTCTTCCTCAAAAAAATTCCTGTGCCCAATACAGAACCACAGTTACTCCAATGGACTTGTGACAGAGTCTTTGTAGAGCTGGATGTGAGAGGTAAAATTCATCAATTCCCAACATCTAGTCCATATAAGATCCATCTTTAAAAAATGCTGTGTTTCATCACTTTAGGATATTGTTTCCAGTGATCAGCTACCGACTCTCTATTTTAATTTCCTATCCTCACGTTCCTTTCACTTTAAAAATATCTTTTATTCTAGGAATTTTAATAGAACAGTAGACAAAATTCTTCCTCTTTATTAAAAAAAAGGCTTTCAATTTTTATCAGATCAATGATAACTTCCAATTAAAATTTTATGACCAAAAATTCCTGTCTTGAAACTTTGGAAGCCAAATTATTCAAGAACCTCAGGGAGACGGCTCAAATAGTGGGATACCAAGAGTGTTCAAACTCAGAAACACAGGCTCTTAGTTTAAGGAAGCCTGCTAAGTCCAGGAGAGTGCAAATTTAAAATTAAATCATCAGCAAATTTCACTGACAATTGCAAAAGAAGGAATGAATCTGACCTATACTGCTGAGGTAGAAATCCATTATTCATATTTTAAGAGTTTAATCAAAGGCTGTTTTGTTTGCAGTTGAATTCTGTGAGGGGTAAATCCAGAGGAAAGTAAAAATTGCTACAAAGTAAGCTTTTAAATTTCCTTCTCTTTGTGTATTTGGTTTGTGAGATGTTTCCAAGTAATAAAAAGATGACTTGGTAAACAGAATGTGTAACATGATCCTGAAAAAGGGGCAATTCCTTGCCTTCAAGAAGCACAGCTCAGATGGCAAAAGAAATGAAGTAAAACATTAGGAAGATAGTGACAGATTTTCATAGAGACATTTCAAAATGTTGACATCCAAAGTAAATTCAAAGAGATTAAATGGCTTTGAGTAGTCAAGAAAAAAAAATCACATAGATGTGTCATCAGCATAACACTGGAAGCTGGAACTCAAACCACCCTGATGGCTAAAAAAAACAGAAGGAGAAGCACACACCACAGAAATAGGCTTGTACCCACCAGCAGCAACTGAAATGACTACTTCTGATGCGGTGGTAGTTTTAATGAGTTGCATAGTTAAGTGTGTTATAATTGCAGTCAAGGTGTCAGCACAGCTC
Organism: Falcunculus frontatus; assembly: GCA_013398115.1. Classification (NCBI taxonomy): domain Eukaryota; kingdom Metazoa; phylum Chordata; class Aves; order Passeriformes; genus Falcunculus; species Falcunculus frontatus. Next base: position 617,391 of record VZRV01000826.1, read on the forward strand.
TCCAGGTATCCTGTGGTCACCAGGGCCATTCAGAGGGACTGGTCTCTTGTGACTTGCCCCTGTGGCTGTGTCAACCCCCCCAGCTGCTATGAATTTGAGGACCCCAGACTTCTACCCAAATGTCACAACTTAGCCCTTCCTTAAAAAAACCCAATACAAAAAAATCCTATTTTTCTGTTTCTACTCTTTCACTGGGCAGCCCCAATCATCTGCATGGTCCTCTCTCCTACAAATGTCTGTATGTTTTTCTGGTGGCTGTTTGTGCCTGAAAGCCCTTACCTCCGCTCTTCCTTCCATCACAGCTTCCCACAGTGTTCTCCCAAGCACCAGCTTCTAATTCTTAGCAAGAAACTACCCACTATACCTGGAAAACTGAGCTGGAAACTGAGAAGCTAAAATAGGAAAGCAGACTCCAGCTCGACTTAAGTCAGTGAATTCCAAGATACACGACTGTAGGGAGGTGAAAATAGGTGTTGGGAATCACAGCAGCCACAGAGGAGGATAATGAGAAGTGCTGGTGTTAACTCTAGAAGACCAAAACAAATCACATGACACTGCCCTGGGCTATTAGATCTGGGTTAAGTAATTAGTTCATCAGATCTCCCCAGATCCAGGTGTGTGCCTCAAATCTTAGCCACAAACAGTTTTAAAAACACAGAGTGTGCATATTATGAAAAGCCAGATATGTAACAAAACCCACATCACCCATTTCACTTGAGCCTTACTACACTATCCTATGAAACATCTATTTTTATTTCTCTTTATCTTACTGCACCAATAAAAGGGTGAAATGGATGATGTCACCAGGGTGGCTGTTCCAGCACATTTTAAAACTTCAGTTGCTGCACTTTTTTTGCTCCAAGACTGGAGGAATTTTCTTCATGCATCCAGCTCGCTTTGGTTTTCATCCAAACAGACCCATGAGGTATGGAGAGATTTCAGAAAACCTGAGAAACTGAAGAACTTTGGGTCGAGCTGGAAAAACAAGTAATGAATGGGCAGGAGCAATACACTGTAACACAGGAAAAACCAAATGCCAAAGCCAGTCCCTTCTGTTTTCAGCTTTTCCATTATTTCTCTCCATGTGCTCGTTGCCTAGAACAGCCATCTCCTAGTAAAGACTCTTTTGTCAAAATATTCTAGAGGGTCTTTAAGTTTGTCATCCCTGTATCAAGAACAATGTGCATTATTTCACATTTCTCAGCAATAAATTTAATTTGCCATGTGTCAGCTCAATTACTGAGCTGATCTAAGGCACGATGAATGTTTCTTGCCACTCACTTTGTGCTCGGTATGCATCATAATTTAGTATCATCAGCACATACAGTGCATCATGGTGGGCTTTTCTAGCTAGGTAATTTATTTAAAATCAAACGATGAATCCAAGTATTAATCACACTTAACTCTTCCCTTTTGGGGGGAACCCTCAGCACAGAAAATTCATTTTCTTTCTTGTATTTCTATGCCATGTCCTTCTCAGCCCGTTAGGTTCATCTTCAGAAGCAGCCTGTCATGTAGATCCTTATCAGAGATTTTCTGAAAACCTAGATAAAATATGTCATATGCACTGCAATTATCTACTTTATAACTCCTAAGCTCATTAAAGAGGTCAATTAGTCATTATTGCCTTTTTTAAACCCCCTCTGGCAGCCTCAGGTTAGACTTTGGCTCCTTAATGCAGGCAGTACTCAAACAGAGTGAGTGCTCCCAGGAGCCAAGCGCTCCTGCAGTCAGAGCTAAGCACCAGCACTTTTAGAGGGAAAAAAAGGGAAAAGAAAAAGAAGGTAACTGCCCACTGTTCCACTCACATATTAAATATTGATGAAAAGACTGAGAAAATAGAGCTGGAAATGTAAAGAAATCATATCCGAGTGAAGAAAAAAAAAATCACGGAGAGAAGAGGAGGGAGGGCGGGGGAGGGAACGCTGCAGAGCACTTTTGTAAGCAGAAGCTGAAATTAGCGGGGGGGGGTTATCTATTTGCAAGCAGAACAAATACAATTAGATGGTCCCCCTGCTAATTTTGGCTTTTGGTTGCACAAGTGCACTGCAGGGCACACACCTTCCTTACCATTTCCTCCTGTTCTGTGCTTTCCAGGTGATACCTGTGAAACAGCAAAGGAGCAGCGCCTCCATTTTGAGTGCTGACTGCATGCACCTGGATGAGCCCTGGCACTTCATCACGAAAATAATCCCACAGAGATTTTGGGGTGGTTATTACTAACAAAGCCTTCCCCACAGCACTGCTTCTGGGTGGTGCACTGGTGGATGAACCAACACAGCCAAGAATCCATAAAGTCTCATGGCTGTCTTCTTCTGCTGACTCAGTTTCTCTTGGGTCCCAGGGAGGACAACACAGCACCATGTGAAGATGGAGACATCCAGCTCAGTGGGGAGGACAGGATGGAAATGTGTCCCAACCCCAGCTGAATCACCATCTAGGACCCTCTGTAGAGCGTCTCTTCGCTGTTGACCACAAACTATTCAGAACTCGTCTCCTTAATGCTTTCGCTGCCATTATTGTGGTGCAAATTGAAGGAGAGAAATGAAATGGAATAAGAGAATGAAAGAAGGCTTTTCCTGCCTCGATCTCATTATCTCTGCTGAAAAAATGAGCAATCATGGCGGTGAGAAACAAAATCTCTGAGGAGTGCTACTCCAGGCAGAGAAAAGCAGCTTCGGAGGGAAGGAGAGCAGTAATATGTGCTTTTCAACCAACTGCATTTCAATTTACTGCTGGACTCTACCTCTCTTTTATTAATTTAGGAGTGTTTCTACTTTATTCTGTAATCTGTGCTCTACATTTTACCGAATTAGATGTCTGTTTTCTTTTTCTGCTCTTTTTTCTTTGTTTTGTTTGGCAGTGTTGCAGACGATCCCATTTCCTTCTATGTTCAAGTTTGCTTTATCTATATTTCACAGTTACAATCAGGGCTGCCCACTATCTTATTACTGTGTGATAAGTGATATCTGCTAAAACTGCACATGAACTAATTTTTCTCTGTTCCCTTCAAATCTCTTCAAAGTTGAAATCTGAACCCCATCTGAAATAACAAATTTTTGTCTTGCCACTTGCAATTATTAGATTTGGCTTATGAGTTTTGTTCTCTAAGATAATTTAATGTGTAACCTTATTATAGTTACTCATAGCCCAGGACTCTATCAGAAGTCCAATTTAGCATTACCTTTTTAGCTATTAATTGCAACCCAGCTGGGCTGTGCATGTATTAGAATGAAGCAATACTTCGATGAATAAACCTCTGCATCATTTCCTAACACACACGTTTTAAGGGCATCCAGCTAATGAGGACAACTAAGGTAGGTCACACACTCTGTACTATCTGTGATAACATCTTTTATATTTACTAGGACTCAGGTAAACAATATAACAGAATGGACATTTTTATAGACTAAGCCAATCTTGCACCATGACAGGTTAACATTTATTCATATCTTTGTATCTGCAATATCTTGAGTTAATTCTTTTTCTGTACACAGTTTCTGTTTATGTCCCTGATCCTCCTGTATCATCCATGCAAGTGGAACTTTATTTTCATGCTGAATGCTATGAAAGGCAGGAATATGTCCATTTGCAGCCAGTCAAACATACAAAGAGCTGAGTTATGCTAACAACAAATATTCAGATTTTTTGCATGCTTCCCAAACTAGATATATTAACTACTAACCTTGTTTCCAAATGACCTAATATGCACTGGATATACTTCCTTGTGCTAAAATTCCACATGACTTGAAAAGCTGATGTAGCTGAAATATATTAAGAACTTAAAGGAGTCTAAAATAACACAATGCAAAGAAAAGCTTCATCCTGAAGAAAGGGTGGAGTATAGACAGCTCTTTGCATGGTATCAACAGTAAGAGATAAACATATGAGCAAATAGTTACAAAAGAACGTTATAGGAAATATCTTCATGATACTGGAAGAGAAGTTAGGGGGTTTTGCCTTACAACTCAGAAGCACAGTAGCGGAGAAGTTAAGCAATCTATGAATCTGACCATGTCAAATAGATGATGTTTTACTCTTCATCATTCATTTCTTTAAAAGTTTCCATGTTTTTGAAGACTTGGTGTCTTTTTTTGGGGTGGATATGGGGGTGTGTTAACATGCTCTCCTGCTCAAGAATATGATCATGCAAATCTGTTCATTATTGACAAATAACTGTGCAGGTATGGTGCTGTCAGAAGGGTTTTCTGTGGTGACCACTGAGTCCAGTGAGGAAACAATAGAATTTCAAATTTTACTAGCACTCCTGAATCCTCAGCCATCTCCTCTGTACTAACTCTGCTTACTGTAAAACAAGACCACCATGGATAAGAGCACTTGAAGACCATCACACTGGACTATGACTATTTCAAATTGTTTCAACAACCGGACCTTTAGACTTTCAGCAGTTCTCAGAATCTCTGGAATACTAAACACAATAATTGTTCTGTAGCAAAATCATAAGTCTGGGAACAAAAATGCCATCCCACTGCCATGCAGCCCTTGCCAGGACCATAGGCATTAAAAGAAAGTGCTACGTAGATTAAATGTGGGCTCACCTGCCAGGCAGCATATGTTTCACTACTGTCAAACCCAAGGGTTCTGTAAAGCATTGAGACAGATGCTTATCTCACCTCCTGCACCTTTTGGAGAGATCATGTCACAGCATCCCCATCACCAGAATGCTTCATTGTGAAACACAGCACCCTTTTTAACACCGGTTTGCCTGCAACCTGAGACTTGCTGGTAGAGGTTTTCTTCCACGTCAGCTAGTCTTGGCTATCTTAAGTTTTCCTAAAGTGACATGCTGGAATTCCCTCCACGCATATCAACCTGGAGATACATGAGGTGCAGTGAATTGTAAACTTTCACAACTGATTTACATGTTCCAGGTTTTAATACCCTCTCAATTCTTAAACGGATTAAGGAGGACAATCTTTAGCTACGTTTGACAGAGATTATTCTCGACATGGCCTATTTTTTGTGGTAGTCATTTATTGTACTTGGTAATTAGCTATATGGCCTTCTGCATTGATTTTTTTCTTTCTGAATGTTCCCTAGATCTGCTTCCTAAATGCTGGATACGGTGTTTAGTGACACCACTTTTGTTTATTCTGCAGTCCAGCGGATTTGATAATTCATTCATTTCTTCACATGACATAAATTGGCAAGGAATAATCAAAGGCTGGAAATATGATGGGTTTGGCTGTCATAAGATGGATAAAAGCCTGGAATGGCTGGCCAGTAATAGGAATACTGGAGGCCAAAATTTCAGCTGGTTTTTTTTTAGATGAAGCTTACACAGTTTCTGAGAAGGTTTGTAAGACCCAACATATTCGCTCTGCTAATGAGGAAATGGGTCCCAAAATACAAAATGCCTGTTTCATGCATTTGAGGGATAAGTGTGCACACACAGGATGATTCATCACCATAAAACATCCCAGCATTTTCTTGCGTGTGTAGAAAACAAACAGAAAATTAATCGTAGCTTCTTACTTATAAGTATATATAAATATATATAAGTATATAAACTTCCTTTGAGCCTTGGAAAGGCTAACTCTAACTTTGAATATCACTGTTTCCATAGGAGAAGGCTGACTTTTAAAAAATTTAGGGGCACATGCAGCTGACTCCTGGTGCACCATGTACTTGTAGTTTGTAAGGCTGCCCATACTAGCATTCACTCAGTTCCTGCTTTATGGTATTTTCCACAAGGATCATCCATCACATCAGGTATGTGTTTATTTGCCTACACAGTTGCAGTCCTGCTGTTTTGATAACCAAGCTAACTTTCCCCCAGGTTTTTGTATTTATCTGGAGACAGATTTCAGGAGGTTGCTCACCACACCCTCCTGCTCTCCTACATTTCCTTCTGCTGGTCTGTTTCCCAAGTCTTCTGCTGCTCCTCTCCCCCATATATATCTCACTGCTGAAGCTCCTTCCAGCTTTACTCGCATCTCTGGTCCTGTGGTCCCTTTCCTTGGTTCATAGCGGGTGACAGAATTCAGTGTCTGCTCCCTTTTGGTGCATTCTTCACCTTCACCATATCTCTGATACTACTGGAGAGGGCTGGGAACCACAGTAACCCAGAGAAATACCCTCCAAAATACCAGTCAGTTTAGCAGGAGTCATATGATATCCACATCTACACATCTAGACTACATCTGCAACCTTTGTGCTGAGCTCTTGTGCATCACAGGATGAATGTAGTCAGTTCCAGGATGGGTGCCAAAATCCCTGGAGGAGCTTCAGCAAGGGACAAGTCCAGCTTCACATGCTCTGGTCTCCCCTGCCTCATGCAGGAAGCCCTGTAACTGCTAAGGCCACCTGAAAGAGCTCAGAAAAGCATTTCCTATTCTGTGTATCTGTGACGAGAACAGACACCGAGGCTGTGACAGTCTGGAAAGAGCCCTGTGGGACTCATTGCACAGCACTATGAAGGTGAAAGGCAAAGCCAAGCACAGAGGCAAAAGGAAGCACACGAACCCAGAGCACAAGCATTTAAACAAATCGATATGCTGCTCTCCAGAAGAAAGCTCTCCATCAGAGCAGGCCTGTGGCTCTGTTTCACATATTCTGTGCTCCAGTCACTCACTCCAGTCATTGCCAGCAATGATGTTTCTGTTGCTGCTGCAGTGGCAGGGAAGTATAACCTTTCAGAAGGTGTGGGGGCTGGGGTAGGGCTGAATTTACGTGACACAGCAAAATGAGTAAAGAGCCAGGAGGGACAGACAGGTGAGTACCTACATCTAATAGCAGACAAATAGACTCTGCATCAAATGGGGTCTGTTAAGCTGCCATTGCCTCATGTAATGATAGATTTGGAAGTTGTTTGTATAACTCTTTATATTCCCAAACTTAGTTCTATGTAATAATGCAGTCCATACATGCTCTTTTACAGGAGCTCATGGAGAATAGAAGCAGGGTTACCACTCCTGGAGCCTAAGGGAGAGGTCAGGCTCTTCTCTGCGTCCGGGCAAGGCTCTCAGGCTAGGTCTGTCAGCATCTGAAGCAACAGGAAAAGAGTTTTACCATGGAGATCTATTCAAGTCCACAGGCTATGGATGGGCCTCTATAGCCTGAGATTTTATAGGTGCCTCATGGAATGTTAAAAACAAGGACAAGTTACTGTCACTTACACCAAAACATCGTTTACACCTGTGTCTATCTCAACCCCAGGGTAGCAAGAGAACCTTTGAGGGTTATATCAGCATCGTAAAGGATTAAAGCTTTTTCAAACCCTACTCTCCTCACCCAGAACAAAGAAGTGGTGTCAGCCACCATCACTTATGACAGAGAGGTCAGCAGGAATGCAACTGGGACCATCCCACCCCATTCAACAGAAAGCCAAGAGATAATAGAAATGCTACACTCTGAACTGAAGAGAGGAATGAAATATCAGTTCAACAACAAAAGGGTACCTATCCCCATCCTGAGCCAATCTACAATGCTGGGTCTTAAAGAAAATTAGTGTCATAAAACATCAAGTCAAAGACATACTCAAAGCCAAGTCAATGCTATCAAGTCAAAGCCACTGCAGTCTCAGTTTCGTTACTCACAATTATTTTAAGTATTTATTGTTGGAAGTGTGAGGAAAATGCAGAAACTGAATTGAAAATTGATGTGAAGTTGTGACAATTACAGTAACACAATGACCTTGTAAGATGGACTACTCATAAAATGCCTTATATAATCAGATGCAAAACAAAAATATCTGAATGCATCTTGCCATGTATCAGATAAGACATGGAGTACCTATTTGGCATCACACTCAGCTGCTTTTCCTTCAGCATCCATCTCTCTTGCAATAGCTTTAGAAAGAACAAGACACAGAAGCGTGAGAAGGAAGAGAAATAAGACAATGATAAAGATATGAAAAATGCCTGTTTAATTATGCTCCAGATTTTATCTCTGTTTCGTATCAGCTCTCTCTCTTTCCTTTCCAAGAGAAATAACTGGCATATGCTTTATTTTGAAAGTAGATTGACACAAAAAATGAGAATTGGCCATGAATCCTGGCATTAATCTCCCTCCACAACAGCCTGTGATTGAGTCAGAGCTATTATGCTCACTTTCAGGTCTGAGTCATTATCAAAAAGGATGCTATTTCTCCAGCATCCTTTCCAGCAGGAGTATACATAGCAGGGATGTTGCAGAGCACTTCAAGTGCTACAGAATTTTCTCTGACTCTTGCTTTTGACCTCTTCATTCAAAAACTCTAAGCCAAAAGGAGGATGAGGAAATAGTACTGCCGTTCCAGTTTTCTTATTATCTGCTTTCTTATGTCCTTCTTCAATTTACTCCGTGACAGCATCTAAAACGTTATCTTTCCCACTACAACCACACGCCCTCATGAAAACCCTTCCCTGCTTAATTTGAACTCATCCCTTTTACTCTGTTCGTACAAAAACCATTGTCTCCCATTGTGGCTTCTCTTTTGTCTTCTCTGCTCCTGTGCCTTCTGCTTAGATGCATTGAAATCTTCCTAAAGATCAGCTGGCATCTTTTTTCTGCTCTGAACTTGAGATAGTGCTTAACAGGCCTCCCTAAATATTCCCACTTACTACTCGCACAAGGAATTGAAATAACCTTCAGTGTCACTCTGCAGCCCAGCTGCTGAGCTCAGCATAGGACACCTGGTACTCTGGAACATTAATTCCCATCATATATAACGTCTGCTCCCTGTCTCAGCTTCATCTGGGCAAAGCTTTGCACTCCACCCTCTTTAGAAACAGAAGGAGGAACGATCCTGTGCAGGAGGAACATACTCAGAACCACAACTGCCTGACAGCTCATGAAACCATTGTGTAACCCACTGAACCTTACTTTAAAGCTTCAGTTTTTTATCTCCCTTCAATTCTTTTCTAAAGTAACTATGGAGCTTTTTTATTTGGGTGAGGAGGTGGAGGGGACTGACTTCAGATTCTACACTTGCTCTCTGAGTTTTTCCAGCTCTCCCTAAAGGTTCTGGACTGGTAGGATTAAGAGAGCAGCCACATTAGGGAGTGGGATGGAAAGCACACACCCTACAGCCTTCCTCCGGTGATGAGAGGGTATTGCACCCAGAGCCAGAGAATGGACGGCTGATCCTAACAAATGCTCCTGGTCTGCTCTACTCTGAAGCTGAAGAGCATCTCCTCTTAATTTAAGATTTTATTTTGTTCTCTTCAACAGAGGATCTGAGTGCTTTCCTCAGCCAAATTTCCCAGCTCACCAGCTGCTTTCCCTGCAAACACCTATGGAGATCTGAAGGCAGACTTGTGCCTGTTGTAGTTATGACAGTAATGCAGGACTCAAATAATGCTATTCTTATGCTTAGACCCCTTTAATCCAGCAGCTTTCCTGAACCATTTTATTGCACTCTCTTCAGGAACAATACTTTTAGCACTGCAGATATTCAGTGTGATGGGCTGTGGGACTGGCTGGCAGAAGGAAACAGCTTCAGAAAAGAGACAAGGGTCCCTTCTGGCATGTTTTGGATGGGACCATTTCTGTACCTCAGGAGCTGACAGGACTACAGTTATTTTCTTTTTGTTGTTTGTTTGTTTACCTAAGCACTATTTTTTCCCAATCATCTGAAAAAAAAAATTGACAGCTTAGGTACATTTGTACATTTTTGTTTCTGGACAAATCTCCATGAGCCATCACTTAGCCCTTCATTCAACATCGCACTTCTCTTAAGTGACTTTTCAGAACTAAGCCTGTATGGAACTGACTGTAGTATTTTATCCTCACTGTGAAATATTCTTCACTTTTGTGACACCAACTAGTCTTGAAATGCTGTAAAAATGCTGACAGAAGAAATACCAGAGAACAGTTTTAAAAAGCTTGTGAAGGATTGGTAGGTCCAGAGGTGTTTTTTCAGCATCAGAACAGCTAGGGGACATTTAAAACCAAACGGAAAAAATTCTAGAGGACACAGAGGATTTAGTGTATTTGAGGGAGTCACCAACATGAAAGGTAACATATTTTGGTGGAGGCTGGAGGGGACAGGATCTGATGGACAGTATGTCAGCCCTATAGCAGTAACAGGGGGGCAGGCAGCGGTACTGGAACATGGGGAAAGCAATGAAATGAGAAAGGTAAATGAAGCGAAGTGTAGCATCAGGCAGAGGCCTCAACATCACAAACACAGTTGCAGAGTACAGTCTCATAGATCCCCTGAGTTTTACATTGAAGAGAAGTGACAAAATCATCAGGAGAGAAATGAGAATGACCAGCAGAAGCCTGAGGAGGAGCAGTGTGAGAAGGGAGTCAAAAACACTAAAGAGCTGCCTGAGGTTAGTGCTACTGGACTACGATTTATGAAGGGATATATTCAAAACTGCCTCAAAGGTTAAATGTGAAGCTTGGACAAGAGGATGAGAGAAAAGAAAACCTTCGAGAGTCCAAGATGTAAGCAAGACATGTGGCGTGTACAGCTTAGCCAGCACAATTGCACTGGAAACTGAATTCCTGAACAGCAGCTCTTTGTTTTGCTGTCTTGGAGTGGCACTCTCAGTCATGCCTTTGTCATTTGAACCCTGATGGCTTCCACTGCTGCAGCACCTGTACTACAACAAAGGAGGAACCCTTAAAATAAGTCTGTGGAATGTTCATTAAAATAACACCAGTCTTCAAGGATTTCATTTTCAAATGTAAGCACCAATCCACACATATGCGTACACAAAGAGGTACATATACACATATATATGAGGTTGTATTTTCCCTTGCTCATCAGAACTCTTGAAAATACTTTTTAGCTGTGTTTTAAAGTTTTTCTTAGAAATCCAGATACAAATAAAAGTAATTTTTGCCAACGCGTTCCACAGTCTCACTTTGGAGACCAAAGCGGTACCTCTCACTCTCCCAGATAAAAGTCACAGCAGAGCTATATTTATAAAACCCCCTCTCATTTAGGCTTTTCCCAAGTCTTTACTGCATTCTGGAAGAAGCCGCTCCCCTTCTGAAGCAATTGGTCCTACAGGTTCTTTCCTGGACCCCCAGTCCTGACTTCCCTTTTGCCTTCATCCAACTGCATCAACAAGGGTCTTGCCCACCTACAGACTGCTTGTGGCCCCTGAAGAGTGGAATTTATGGCCAGTTCATTTAATTTTTCACCCTCTACAGTTATGGGGATTGTTCTGATTTTAATTCAAATCATATAGCCTTTTTTCACTTAGCTTTGTTACATCTTTAATTATGACCTTAGGTTGAGGTGGTATAATTTTACTTTGAGAGAGATGCCAGAACTCAAGTACTGACATCTCCAGGTTTCATAGAAATTGCAGGGATCATAGGAATTTAACCTGATAATTACCTCAATATTTCAAGTCAGACAATCACCATATAAAATAATTATGGGTTGTTGTTTTTCCAAATTCCCTTTGTGGGTTACTCTAGGTGACTGCAGGTTAGAATATACGATGTTAAGTGGATATAGAAACAGAGATAAAAGGTACAATATGCCTAAATATGAGATTATTCAACCACATGTATAAGGAATGCCAAAAGACAAAGAGAGGCACCTCTTTAAAACACATAAAATAGCAAATACCACATTCTCAGTTAAGGAATGTTCAGATCAAGGATTCTTTTCCATTACCTCTTCAGCCACAGAAGTTTTTCCCTATGGGGCTTGCAAGGATTGGCACAAATGGGAGCAGAAACACCCTTTGTGCACCTCTTGCATGAAACCTTCAAGAACTGGCCCTTCTGTCACCCATATAAATTGTCTTTTACAAATAGAAGCCTTATTAGCCAGCACTTCATCATGTTCCTTAGCACAATTGTGGTGATTTAAGCTATAAGCTACTACTTCCTAAGATTTTCTTCCTTTAATTTTAAAAAAAAGAAAGACCAAAAGGGGAACACTTTAATATACTGTAAACTGGTTACATTTTGTGGGGGTTTTTTTCCTCTTCAAAGTGCCAATGCTTTTGTTATCTCTTGCACATAAAGATGCAAGGAAAAAAAATTACTTGGCATGATTTCCGTCATGTTGATTCTTCTGGGTTCTCAGATATTATGATCCATGGAAAGTCTGGATTCATGCTTACTTCTACTCTTCATTAAGTCAGTTGTAGTTGAATTGCTGGTAGGGCAGGCTGCTGATACAGTAGGTGGGCATGCTGAATAAAATACATACCACAGCTGTACCTGCACTTGTCAGAGAGCCAGCCTGCTTTATGCCAGTCTGTTCTCCACTGCTTCCTGGTCATAGCCCATCTGTTTCTGAATTTATAAAATGCTGAAGAACACAAATATCTGAACCTATTATAGGTAACATGCTTCAATTAAATTCTGATTGTGGAGCTGTGCTTAACAGACTATCATTGGTAATGTATCTCCTTCAAATTTGCCAGTAAAATAGACACCCATCCCTGGATATTTCTGTGGAATTCAGAGGCTTTTCTGTGTAGTGGCTTCTAGATATGGTGCACCTGGCCAATATTCTTACAGTTGCAAACAAAATCGAAACCAAAAAAAAACCTGCCAAGCCAGAGTATGGAAGGTTACTAAGACAGATTAGATAAAAATCTACATGGAGGGAGAGGTTCCACAGTAGGAGCCTTCACAGGTGAAGTAAGCCAGACAGCTATTAACCTGAAGTTTTCCAGTAGCTTAAAGGAGTGCTTTAAATTTCAGTTGGATTCAGTGATAACAGAATGATAATGCACACAAAAATAATGGAACTAATAAAAGTTTATCATGTACATGTAATTTTTGCACTGGGGGTGAAACACTCAACTTTACAAGGTCAGTTTCATGAAGACTACCACTTAAAGGAACTCAGCAGGCTGTCAATAACTGATTTAATAGGAACAGACTTTAAATAGAAAAAAATAGGTGAGGGATATATCCCCAGGAAATTTGCTGAGGATACCTACAGTACCTATGATTAAACTATCTGTCCTCTGGATGTCATCATTGCTCTTTTTATATGCTGTTGGTTAAAGATGCATTTATGTAGAAGATAACCACAGCCCTAAGGAAGCTGGCTGGGGTGCATTATTTTTGGTAGCTCAGTGCGTTTCCAATTAAAACTGAATTCACAAGAGTGTGGTCCATATCATTACTATTTATAATCTAGAGTGAACCTTTTTCTGTAATGGAGTGCAAAAAAAATGACCCCCTGCATACATTTCATTTGACGTGAACTCACATCTCTGCTTCAAGAAGCACTTTGTGCCTCTTCACTAAAAATTTCCATCTTTCCATATGTGCAGCTGAGACATAGCTGCCAGTCAGCAATAGTGTTTGCAGTATTTGCAAAAATCTTTGCTTTAACCTGGAACCAGAATTTAAGATTTCAAAATAAGGTGTTTGGTTTCTCTGGCAAGGGAATACTCCGTTAGCAGTGATACATCAGAGCAGAAAGGAAAAATTTCGGATACACCTTACTGTGACAAGGCTGACCCTGAGAGATTTGATAGAGAAAACAGATCAAAGTGTGGCACTGGAGACATTTACCATACTCCTACAAGATCTTTTGTAAGATATTACAGCAAAATAGTCTAAGTAGAAGCAAATCTAGGCTGAATCATTCTCCCAGCATGAGGTATGAGGTTGAATTCAAATCTTCTCTGTACCTTTCAAGTCCAGATGAATCCAAAGACAAGGAGGAGCTGCTGGCAGGTGGTGTATCTGAACTGGCCCCAGCCAGGTGGGGAAGGAGATTGTCACCTTTCACTTCTGTTCTTGAACTGTGCCAAATGTTCGTCGGCTGCTGTCAGCAACCAACCTGAAACAGTGTCAATTTTAGCAGCATGGGGACCACTCCAGAAGTCTCAGAAGCCCAACTATGATGTCCTTCTTCCTTCTGTATGGCCATTGCACACAAAGTGAGTTGTCAGAGAGCTATGTGGCACCAAAAACCTCTCCAGCTTTCACAGAAGAATTATTATGGAGCTTTCAAAATGCTCCATGAGCATTATGAGAGAGATGATGCCCACGTAGTACAAGCTAAGGCTTAACATATTCCTTCCCATCAATAAACACTCCACACTCACCAAATTGCCTGAGGTTGAATTTTCCAGAGGCGGGGGGACAGGTGCTCCATTCTCAGCTTTATCCAAAGAATCACTTCAGACAGCTTTCAGCAAATCACTCGCACTTAGCTCTACAAAAAGAACCCAGACTTAGCTTGCAAGAAACAGAGCTCAAGTCAGCAAAGCAAGAGGCACTTATAGTCTGTTAGTCTTCTGTGTGTCTGTGATTTTGGAAACACTCAGAAGCCTCATGCTGTTAGCAGGGCTGGGCAACTCAGCATTCTTTTAATGCCTCAGTCCTACGAGAATTGTAAAGTTCGATAGTCTTGTAAGTAGTTCCCAGGTAAAGAAGAATGTGTTAGGTGACCTAACCGGGCAAATCTTTCAAAATGGGCCCTTGCCTTTTCTTTAAGGAAGAAGTGGAGGGTTTCCTCATCCTTATACTCAACAGCTGTTAGGTAAAAAGTCAGCTTCTGAGGGAAGAGCCCATTTCCAAGGATCCTTACTTCTTTTTAAAGTGAAACACAGCAACAGGTGACAGAAGAGGAATAAATCACAGTCTGTGGGGGAGCTGTGTGTTTCTCAGCAAAGGCCAGCCAAAGCCCCTCCAGCTGCTTGCCACACCCTCAGGACATAGGCCAGCACAGACCTGAACATGGCAGAGATGCACCAGCCCAGAACTGACAGGCTCAAGCTTTGAGGAAGGCTGACGGGTTTAGACGTAGCAATGTGTTACTGTGGCTCCATGGCTTGTGGATCAGAGCTGTCCTGGGTTTCATCTGGGACATAGAGAGACTCTGCCCTTAGAGAAGCCTTATATGCCCAAAGGGCTGTGCAAATATCAAAGGGCTATCTCAGAGCCAACCCCCTCGAGGATGTGTTCTTTATCTTCATTTTGTCATCTTTTCCTGACTACCCAATATTTTCAGGGGAGCTGTGACAATTCATTTATTACAGTCAGTTCACCATTTTGTAGTGAAGTATGAAGCAGAATTGTTAAAAGATGCACTTTGGGATGTTCTTTCTGTTGTTTTTAAGAATCCTCTGGAGATGTGAAAACGTGGCCAGAAAAATAACCTTAATGTGCTGCCCCATTTCAACACTGGAGTTTTGCCTTGCATGTTAATGTGTATGTTTTCATGCCTCAGCTACACTAACTGTACTCCTTTCCTGTTTCTATTTATTTTGGAAGCAATATATGTTTACTAAATCAGTTGAAAAGTGTTAATGATCAGTTCATAGAATACTAATGTGGATTCAAATTACTTTCACATGAATCAGGACAAATTAAAAAATACTATTTGATCATAAACTGCTTCAAATCCATGTCACAAGAATTCTAGTATCTTGAAATAAAGATTCCTTTCTTTCATTTTGTTAAGACCTCATTAGATAGTTAAATTGATCAAAAAGGTGTGGGGACAAGAACACATGGATTATCCATGGTTCATGTGACAAAGAGAATGGATAAACCCTGTGTATGTGCGGCAAAGGGGAGGGGATCAAAACCAGTTACTCCACAAGCAATGCCTCTTCCATGTGCCTGAGAAGGAAGAAGGAGACATGTAAGTGCAAGCAAAAGAGTGGTGACATGGCTACAGCCAGCCCTGACACAGCACAGCATTTGGCCCTGAGACATAGATGTGAAACCTGAGGACTGGTAACCTACATGGACACTGGGTCAAAATGTTTCCAAGGGAAATTTTTATTGCACCCCAGAAAATTCAGACACACTCCAAAGATGAACCCGTTTCAGTGACAATTCAGCGTGATCCTGTCTTGATCTGAAACAAGGCTGTGTTTCTGAACTGCATTTCAAGGATATCTCATAGTCTAAAGGCAGGAACTTAGCAGAGTTATTCTCCTCTGCTAATTCCTCCAGGTTTTAGTAGAGGAGAATAACCCAGTTTAGTGACCTCCACTGGGGAAAAGCAGGCAAGTGAGGTGTTAGAGTGCACACGCTGTTCAGGAGCAGAGTGCTAGCTAAGCATATGCCATGCCCACCGGCCATACCTACTCACAGGTGACAAGGAACACACCACCTCTGGCAAACCAGCCTTCATGGTTCTGCTGCTCACAGAAAGCTTTTTTCCCCCATCTGTTAAAACCTGCCCTTCCCAGGCTCCCAGAAGTCAGAAGTTAACCTCTTAGTGCTTTATCACATAGGGATGTGATGTGCTATCCCAGCCAAACACTTCTTACTTGGATGCATCATGAGAATGTGCACGGTGATTGCTGGGAAGGTCAAATTAGCATTGCTGAACTAATCGATACTGGAGGGCAAAACCAGTTTTGGGAGGTAAATTGCAGCTGTACCGGGGCACTTGCTGGATCCCAGCACAGCAAAGTTGCACAGGAAGAATTTATCTCTGCTCACCTTTTCCTTATTTATAAAGGAATAATTGTGGGCACAGTATTTCCTTAACCATGGTTGTCCTGAATTGTGGTTTAGGAACCTAAGGCAGGATGTCAGGCTGGGTTTGCCTCTTCCACTATCGTTTTGCAGAGACCAGGTAGAACATTCAGCTGTTCTTTTACTCCTTTATTTCCTTTTTTTTTTTTTTTTAAAAAAAATTGTACTTTATCATGGATATTTTAAGCATGACAATTAAGACTCATTTAGGAGACTATCAGAAGGAATAAGCTCTCCAGCCCACTCTATTTCATTCAAGACAATTTTATCTAACTGATTTTTAACAAATTTAAAACATTGCCCATATCTACTCTAGCTACGAGGCACTGGTAATCAAGTCAAGCACCATTGACTACGAGAATAGTGAACTGTACAAAATGACTTCTCAGCATTATGTAGTGTCACAGCACAATTTAAATAACACGTTCATTATTCAAGGTCTCATAATTCGTACATATAGAAATAGATACGGGGAGCTGAAAGAGGCTTTCAAGCTTTCAACAGTTAAATAAATAAGCAACCTGTATCATTACAACTGTACTGTACATGCTTTAAAGATCTGATAGGTTGTTGGAAAGCCCTTTTAAAATGAAATCCAGTAATACAAAGTGCTAATTTAAGCTGAGAGATGCATATACAGACAGCTATTACATATTGACGCTGCTTTTACAGGAATGAACAGAAGATTTGAGAGAAACTGTGCTTTCTGGGGAGGAATCTCAGACATTATTATTATGTTGATGTACAAAAGGGCTCTTACAACTGCGATTACAGAAATCTAATATTAAAGTCATGCTCTTTTCTATAATTTAAGTGCATGTAGGTATTTGTTTCTGTGCAAGATGGAATATATTGCAGATGTTATAGTCTTGATTTTCATATGCATTTAGAAGATTTTAAAGTGAAATTGTTGCAATTCCATTCTATCTGACACTTCTGGTAGAACCATGGTTGAAGAAGGGTATTCCACAGTTTTGTTACAGCACTCAGACCCAGTCTCAGAATTTCCTGTAGCTCAATAATGTTAGACTATACTTAGAGTAATGCAATTTACAAGATATAAATATGTGACCATTAGTATAGAAATAAAATTTACAGATATATTAACCTGAGCTGTTTATAAGTAATTTTTAAATAAATGTGTCGATTTAATATTTGCTTTTATATTTTGTAAGGACAATACATTTGTCAAAAACTATTTCTTCACTATGAGGGCAGTGAGATAATTAAGCATGTTGCCCAGAGAGGCTGTGGCTGCCCCATTCCTGGAAGTATTCTGGATGCAGCTTTGAGCAACCTGGTCTAGTGGGAGTTGTTCCTGACAAGAGGAACTAGATGATCTTTAAGGTCCCTTCGAACCCTAACCAGTCTGTGAGTCTGTGATTCTGTTTAACACAGACAAACACAAAAGAAAACAGACAAACAAGTTTCACCCATCAATTCTTGCCAAAGCAAAAGAATTTCAAAAGTCTTTCCTACACCTGATACTTGCCCACCTGTTATCTGTGTCTGCCGAATTTAAATTGTGAGTGAGAGGCGAATTTATGCCAAGCTGTTAAGTATTAAGTACCTCAGCAGAAAACATTTCTCCTCCTTTTCTGAGGAGAAAGTCTGTGTCTCTAGACAGAGCCAGGGCAGACAGCTGTATTCCCTCCTTACTGAGGAACAGATGAGAAACATAGTCCCTTTCTGACTGGCACTGGAGCAAATCCTTCAGAAACCTGGCACTTCTGGGGCATTTCTGAGTTTACTATTCACTGTTGACCTCACAAAGCAGCCTTCCCAAGGGAAAACACAATTCCCCTCACTTCAGAATACACAGAAAGGCCCATGTGTTCCTCTTTCTGAGTAGCCTTGCCCAGACACCCATTTACCACCAGGGCAGGGATTGAAAGTATTCTTGAAGGTTTATAAAGCTTTACTTTGCTGTTTGACATCTTCGTTGATACTCCAAGCTTTGCCCTTTGTCTTTTAGTCAAAGACAGGAATATATAGGCTGCCTTCATCACTCCCTGTGTTCCAACAACTTCTCATTCCCATTTCCTGGGCCAGTCTATAAACAGACAGACAGTTGTGCCTGATGTGAGCATAATCCATCCTGAATCCCTCCACTGCCCTTTCCTAACTTCCTTCCTTTATTTCACTACATCACATAGAATTCGCTCTATATTTTGGTCTTGGTGTTGTTATCATGCCACATCTTATATTGAAAGCTACCTCTCTTTCTTAATAATTCTCAGTGTTACAAAGCTAGTGAAGCTTTAAATCAGTTTGTAGGCATTTCTCCCACTGGATTTCTTCCTTTCCATGCTGATCACTTCTCCATACACAATCCTTCCTGAATCCTTGTTCATGACTCAGGCGGAGATATTTCATATTTACCAGTGGAAAAGAACACATATAAACTCTCACCTACTCCAGGAGATCTTGCAGTATCTTGCTAACGTATTGTTGTTTTACTTCAGCACCTCAAAACAGGATCTGTCCTACCAAACATGTATTTATGCTTCACAGTACATCCTCATCCTCCTCTGAGTAGTCCTGGCACAACTGAGCTGTGCAGCTGGATGCTGTTCCTCTGTACAGCCTGATTTCTGGCTCTGTGAGTAGAGAGGATGCTTCCACAGATTCTATGAAGTCTTACAGCCTGGATGGCCAGGAGACCATGATTACAGACAGACTGTGGAAAACACTTTCCCAACAGGGCACCAGCAAGTACCTTAGTGGTATATACTGGCTTCACTGAGGTCAGGTGAACTGCAAGAAGTTGTAGTGGATTCGGCATTTATCTGGTTATTAAAAAAACCCCACCAGGCCATGCCACTCTTTCAGTGAGCAAATCCTGAGTTCCTATGTCTCCTCTGCTGCCTGTGATCTCTTTTGGATAGCTAGCTGTGTACACACACATACCCCCGTAGGTCAGGCTCAAATCCATCCTTGCCCTGCTTCCTGTCTTTGAGCTCTCAGTAGGAGATTCTTGGAAGACAAGAATAAGAAACAGGACAAATCAGAAATCCCTGTGTACACTCTCTCAGCTTCCAGCAATCAGCTGCTTAGAGGACTTTGAACTGGAGCTTGCCAGAGTACCATCATGTTAATAGTCCCCCATGGACCTATCGTCAGCAATATATCTTATTTTCTTGAACTTGTAACATCCTGTGGAATGAGTTCCACAAAATAATTATGCCCTGCATGGCAAAAGTTTGCTTTAAATTCCCTGTGTGATTATAACACTGGAACCCCCTTAGGTCCTGTATTGTCAAAAACAATGCATTAGTCACTCCCTAATCACTTTCCCCATGACACTCATTATTGTGCACATCTCTGTCTTTTTCCCTTTAGTGGATCCTCTGAAGGGTCCAGATTTATTTACTGTCTCTCTGTTATATTTCCTTATACCTTCCTAGTTCGATCCCTTTGAAACACAGAAATCAACCAAATAAAGGATGCAAGATGAAGGCACATTAGAATTGTGCCTAGCATAGATTTTAAGCTTGATTTGACCAGCCTTCATTGTGACTAAATTGTACTTAGCAAGTACACCACCAGGACAAAAATCCAAATAAAAATTAGAACAGCATTGGCTAACAAATGGTAGTAGTAATAAACAGACTGGTTTCTCAAGGAGCAATGTGTAACAGAAAATAAAATCAAAGGTGGGATAAAACAGAATCCCAAGATCATTTCCAAAACTAAACAGGCAGTTCTTATCCCCAACACCTAGTGAAAGCTCCTTTGCTCTGGGAGGAAATTCTCAAAGTTTACCACTTCAGGGGAATGAAAATAAAGGGAAATGCAGAGCTGACTCTCGAGGTCTCTGTGATGCAGCAGACAATTGCATCTGCTCTGCTATTGACCCCTTGAACAGGGTTTCAGAAAATCCATGCATTTAAGAAACACTACATGACAGCTTATTACTTCCTAGAACTGTCACTTATCCCTGGCTGCAAGTGACTCAGCTGAACAAATAGCACCTCGTACATTATCATGTATCCGTTAGCAACGAGATTGTTTTTCTTATGCATGGTCAGCACAACACTTTTTCTCTTCTGAAAGAAAATAAAAA
Source organism: Falcunculus frontatus (assembly GCA_013398115.1). Taxonomy (NCBI): domain Eukaryota; kingdom Metazoa; phylum Chordata; class Aves; order Passeriformes; genus Falcunculus; species Falcunculus frontatus. The sequence goes on from VZRV01000826.1 coordinate 637,840, forward strand.
AAGATTTATTTAGGCTGAACAGCCCAATATTTTAATAAAACACTTCTAGACGCAGCTGCACCGCTGGACAGTTTCAAAGCACCTTTATCAGGAGTGGGGCTCCTCAGCTTTTGCTTTGTGCTGGCAAACTCTGCCATTCTTCCCCAGCCTACAGTGGACCAAGGCATCTCTTCACCAAGACAAAGCACGTGTGCAGTCACAGTTAGCTGACAGGAGGCAAAATCCTAGCAAGGATAGCACAGTCTGGGGCCACCTCAGTCCCTGCACAGCCTGAGTCTCACACGGCCTATATGATCATTGTAAACTGCCTTGCTCTCGTATGGTTTTTCTTGCTTTTTCCCTGGTGAAACAAAACTTTCTCATTAAAAAATTTAAAAAAGGGTTTTTATACAGCAGCCAGTAATCAGTTTAGCAGCCAGTAATTGAGGTGCCTTCACTGGGATCTGGAATTACCTTCTAAGTAAGCATTAGTACCCTTAATGACCTGCAGAGTTAAGCAACCAGGTCCTGGTCTAGTGCACAGAGACTGTGCAGGTGACAGAGATCCAGACAAGCTGCCAATAATTATGCAAGAACATAGTCCCACATAACCTACCCAGCATAACTGTAAGCCCTGCTCTTTTCTTTGATCTTTTGAGTCAGGGGATATTTGGATATTCTTCGAGGAAACACTAATATGCCAAGGCTCTTCTGTTATCATTAAGAAAACAGTAAACAGGTTAAGCAGGTGCCTCTCCTTCTGCAGGCTTTACTAATCTAAAAGTTCATCTGTCATTTGACATGTAGCTATCACAAAGACCATGAATATGTGTGTGAAAATAACGCCTTTCCCTATGCTTCCAAACAGAGATGGAAAAGTGAAGTGTGCCATTACTTATTAGTAACTGAATCAGTGTTTCAAATTCCTTCTCTGGAAAGAAGCTGTGCCCAGCCCCAGAGAACACCCACCCCTCTGAAGGATGGATGATAAAGTCTCTTCTCTGGCAGGAATTTTAAAGAGACTTTTATAGAATTCTTTCACAGAGTGTGGTCATGGGAGAAGGCAAAAAAAAAGACTATGTAAACCAGTCATAATGCTGGCTCATGGCACGGGACTTACAGTGGTGCAGGGAAGGAGGAGAAAAAGATTTTGGTAGCCATCTGAATTTAGGTGGTCAGGGAAAGGGCTTAAATACAACCTCCAGAGTAGATGATGTGAAAAGGTGACCAAATCAGCTTTTTACCCAGCTAAATGAAGGAGATGCAGACACAGAGAAATTCACAGAACCATTGGGATCAGGAACTGTGGCTAAGACAACCCTTTGGAGAAGTTACCACAGGTTGTGATAAAAAAAAAAAAAGTTGAAAAATGAGATCATAATGCCTAATCAGTATATGGGAAGCATATATGTATTCTTTTAACAAGGCTGACATAATTTTTTCATTTCTCAAAAAATTTAGTAAAAAAAAATTGCATTTGCATTTTCACTTCATATTTTCTGAAAGTTTTTGCATTACATTCTGTTAAAGAACAACACTACTAAAAATGTACAACAGTAAAACATATTAAAACCTGAAAAAGCACTTTTATTGGTCATCATATCTGAATATGGGTGCATCTAGTAGCATTTCCAGTGTTTGTATTATTTTTTTAAAACATGCCTTTTGATGACATTCAGAACAGGAATTTATGAAAATATCCAGGAAAGAAAATACTACAAATATTTTAACCTGGCTACTTTAAAGGTATACAAAAAAAAAAAAGGGTCAAATAACGATTGGAGAGATTGGATTGGTCAGTTATAATGTGCTATTTGAACCAGCCTGTAAAATGAAGTAATATTTTAAAAAAGGTTTTAATACAGGCTGACACCAAGTCAGATATGTCAGAAGAGAGAATGTAGGTCACACTAACAACACAGAATACCATATCCTGAAATGCAGTGACACTGAAAAGGACTTCAGGAAATCAATTTACCATGAATTCCCTGTGCAATCTATGGGCTAAGGTTAATGCAATACTTGCATGATTATGCAGGAGGCCATGATATTACAGGTATGTATCACTGATGGGACCAGCACTGCTATGTCCAGTTCTGGTATCCAATTTTCAAATAATGATGATTCTGGAATATTGCAGGGGAATCAAGAATGAGTCACTAAATTACTGGAAATTGTGGAATCCTCACCTGTGTATAACATACTGCACCAGCCACCCCCGAGGGAAGGGCATGGATAACTCACCACAGTGCCAGTGAAGTGCTGGGAAGGGAAAGTCCTGACACCAGGGGACTTTGCAATTAGCAAGCAAAGCCTCAGCAGTAAGTAATTAAGAAAGAGAAGGTAGGCAAATGCGGGTTGGAAAAAAAAAATGTCTGGTCTTTTAAAAAATAAAGTAAGTATTAGGTTAAAATTAAGTGCTTGAGAGCAGCAATGTAATAAGCTGATGTCTTTCCAGTAAGAATGAGTGCCTTTACAAAAGATACACTGCAGCTTGTCTGGGACCTGGGGCTGAAATCACATGGCTGGCACGATGCAAGAAATAACACCAGAGGTTCTTAATAACCATAAAGCCTCAAAATCATAATATATTCACTAGACTATGAATATTTTGACACAAAGAGGAAACAGAAGACAAGGAAAAATAAATGCTTGTGTTTACATGGTCAGCTGTTTACCAGTTATCTTCAAAGCAGAAGAAAGCAGGTGAAACCAAAACAAGAACACACATGCTGCTGTCTTAAAAAATGCAGGATAGAAATTAGGTCTGTGAAAAAAAATTTTTTGACTGTTTGCTTGTGAAAAGAAGCAACGCTATTTTACATGCACACAGATAGAGGCACAGAGCCAAGAAGCAGGAGGACTGATGGAGAGACAAATGAGTATTTAAAAATGATGTGTTCAAAGATCCCAAATATTTTATTTACACCTGTATTCAAAAGTGGATTTTAAGCTGCCATTTCAGCACATCTATTCTCCCACGTAAAAAAAAAAAACCCCAATCAATATCAAAGACTGTAATCAAGGCAGTAAGTGCTGCAACATTTGCATTTAGGAGCAACAGATCTCCAGAACTGGCTTGTGTGCATGCAAATATTTTCAAGGAAGTGTCGGAGTAACTAATTAAAAACCCCTACATCCTTGCTCATTATCATCAGCTGCTGGAAGCTGCTATGAGTATTAGCTTTAAAAACCATGTTGGGCCAGCCTTGAAATTTGCAGCTTACTAGACTTTACTACCAGGCAAACAAAACTCTTAAAACAAAAATAAAGTATAAAAAGAACCAGGTTGTCATTATATAAAAGGGAGAGAATAGTGTTGAGATTTTAAAAAGAAAACAAGGCTCAGAATGTAACAAACTGCCTCTAGTACAAGCACATCTGATTAATCTACTGCTCTTTCTAAAAACAGCTGATAGCCTTCATCACAAAAAGTGACAAAGGGAACAAAACCAACTTGGGAAGTAAAAATCACCAAAGAAGAAGAAGAAGAAAAGGCTTTCAACTGCTTTGACAATGAGGTGACTCAAAGAACTGTGTTAGGTACAGCACTGTTTAATATGTTAGCAAACAGGAGAAGGGGCTTAAAAATTCAGCCAATAACACTGGAATTTGATACAATTATTGAGACTTGTCCAACATTATGAGAATATTATGAACCACTTCAGAAGGGCCTAATAAACTAAATAGGCAAGGAGATGGCAAATAAAGGTCACTGGAGAGAGAGACATGTGAATGCACATTAGACAGAATTTCTCCCATGCATCTGTGCTAAAAGGCCAGCACTGACACCGCCTTCGAGCACACACAAAACCGTGTTTGGGAGCAGTGCCGCTGACAGTGCTGGAAGAGCTCCGGTAGGAAACAGAGCACTTGTGTGGCTCAGGACCTCCGCTGAATTTGTGACCGTTGTGGGGGGAGGTGGAAGGGAGCAAAACTGTGGGCAGCTGGCCGACAATCTGGCCATGTGCAAGAGCAGGCAAAGAAATAAAGCAAAACAAAACATGTTCCTTCTGCTTCACCATAAACAACTCGACCACGAAAAGAAAGACTAGGTACAGACCAAACTAGGGAATAGCAAGGCCATTACAATTTCATTTTGTAAAGGAGCGATTTGGCCTTTCTGTTCAGCATAGCCCAAGGAATTGCAGAAATGAAATGGGTCCCAGAAGAGGCCACAGAAATGATTAGCTCGCTGAGGAGAGAGCAGAGGGAGGCTCACCTCCAGTGACGCATCCGTCCGCTCCCTCCAGGAGCCGAGCTGGGATCAGGAGACCCTGGTAAGGAGCTGCAGCGGATCACCCTGGGGAGTTACCCCGGGGACCAGGGGAGGGTCTGAGAAGGGACGTGCTGGAGTCACGTTTTCCTGCAGTGCTCCCACCTCCTGTGGAGAGGGCTTGTCCCAGGGAGACTGCAAGCCCTCACTACCCCAGGACCCGGCTGTGGGGTCTCCATCCCCTCACGTGAGAAAGACCTGCCAGCACAGGAGAGTTTGAAGCCTGTTTCAGGGTAAGGGCCAAATGCCTTAAGCACTCCATTATTGTAGGTGAGCTCCAGAGATGCTGGAATAACACTGGCTTCATTTATGTGAAAATGGGGGCGTCATGCAGGCTGACTACACAGCAAGTTTTAAGAATAACAAAATGGTTCTATCTTCATAATGGAAAAAAATAACATTTTATCATAACTAAGTTTCTGAAAATGTTAGTGACAAACCACAAATTGTTCAATATTTTCTGCTATAACAAGCAGATACAGAACAGAGTAAGAAAATCTGTGTGTTTCACATTATGGTTTTATGTATTGTGCATTGAGCTCCCCTAAGAGCTAAACAGCATTTGATTTGTGCCTAACAATAAATAGAAAAAGGATTGCCAATTAAGAATGTGGGACAGCTATTTTTAACGAAATGTTTTTAAACTTTTGGCGAAGTACGAGAGAAAGGCAGTGCCATCTGTCGGGGAAACGCCGCCGGTTCAGGGACCGCGCGGGCTCGGCGCTGCTGCGCCTTGGGGAGAACAAAAGCCCGGCCGGGCTCAGGGACGAGCCCGGTTTGATGCGGGAAAAACTTTTGCTGATGAACAGAAAGGAGAGGTGAAACAATCCAAGTGGATTCAACACCGGACCGTGTCAACCAGCAGCTGTGAGATGTATTTAACACCTTCGTGCTCCTTCTCAGCAGTAGTTTCAGATGCGCGGGGACGGGACGTGGGGCACAGGGCGATGGAGCGAGCAGGGCAGGAGAGGTCAGGCGGGGCAAATCCACGCCACTTTTGGCCACTGCAGCAGCCGCAGAAATGTTCCTTCCTCGCCGTCCCATGAGTCAGCACTCTTGATGTCAAGACTTTGCGCTCAAATTGAAACACGCAGCAGTCCTGCATGGGAGGAAGAGAATCTGAGCTCCACAAAGGGCTAAGCTGGCAAGGTTAGGTGGTCTGTCAAGAACTGAGGCTTGGGTGGTTTTTAATCAGCATTTCCACGCTGCTTGTGATTTCACTTTAAATATGCGGCAGCTGAACGGTTGTAGCAAAAACACAGGTTGCAATAGTTGCACCGAATTTGAAAGCCAATGTATTTAACATTTAAATACACTGCATGCACCTTATGAATTATTTACTTACACCAGCCTTTCTGGAGATGCAGGGATATTCTCACACCCACACATGCATAGCAGCACTAACACATCTTTGTGTATCACATGAGTCTTCTAGCTAATGATGCTTTTCTGTAGCTATTTAGCATGTTGCTATTTTCATTTACAGGCCAGGGTGGGTAGTGGATATCAAATGTGGACATTTTTGTGCCCAGTGAGGGACTGACACATTGGCTAGGATCATGTTGATGGTTATTCAACAGAACTGCGGTAGCCGCTATTTTTGCTCCATTCCCACAGCAGCAATAAAACAGTAGCACAAAACAGAAAGTGACACACCAGATACATTGAACAGCAGCTGCCCTTAAAATCTGAGCAGTCCCCATGGACTGATTTGCCATTTGCAAACACTACCTTTTTTTTTCCCCTTCCTCTGCTGAGGGGGTGTAATTAAAGAAGAGGGGAAAAAATGCGATCATAGCAGTAAGAGCAAAGAGTAAAAAGTGAGACCAAAAATATATGAGCATGCTGGGGGAGATGTGTGAAAGGATGCATCAGTAAGGTGTTTCCTTTAAGAAAAAATTATCAGTAATAGCAGGTGGACAGTCTCCTGCTGCATTGTCCAGTTTTTGCCTAATTAGTAAAAATAATTCACTTTTTAGGCAATACCAAAGCAAGCGGTTTTGTATAAAAGCCGGGTAAGTAGTGGAAGCACACACCAGGAGTGCCCTTGGGCAGAATTAATGTAGAGACAAGCTTTTGGAAAAGCATATTTTTCTGTTTTAAACAGGTGAGTGTATTTTGAACTAAGGCAGGAAGATTTATTCTCACGGTATTCCATGCTGCCCTGTTTCAAGCATGTCATAAGATGCGGAATGAAAAAAGCACTTTTCTGGTGCCAAAGGGGAGAAGGACTTAACACAAAAGTACCATTTCACTTGTAAGAGCTGCACTCTGGTATTCTTTCCAGCTGAACTCTGTAGGTGTGCAAAGTCCAAGAAACAGAATATTAATATTTGATGAAGCAAACCTAAAATTGTATAGGCTTGGATTGCAATCATAATTACATTGTATTCAAATGCCAGGACTTCTTTCTCAATAAATGCACCTAAAGTATTCTGTAGAACAATATTCCACGGGGAGACTGAACTAATCTGCACTTTCAAACTCAAGATGATATAGAGGCCAACCAGAACCAGAACTGGAGCTAAAAATATTCAATGACCCAATCACTGCATAGCTTGTGATAGTAGCCTTTTTTTCATAACATATGTTCACAGATATGTCATCGTCATCTGTTGTCAGACTAGTGGCAAATAAAGACTTGCAAATTTTCCTACATTTCTCACATCTCTGCTTGTTCCAGCAGTAGCATTGCCTGCTTGCCATTTATTCATGTCTGGCATGTTCTAGTAATTCTCTGTCATGCTAAGATCTCGTGCCCTCAATATTTGTTTGCCTGGCTTTTTAAAACAGAGGTACAGCAAGTTTTGTTCTTTATTTCCCCCTCTTATTATCTGCATTACACTTCTCCTGATTTAGGAAGGACAGGAATCCCTTTCCTGCACCCCCCCCCCCCCCCCCCAACAGTTTAAGACTTGAGTCATCTTTTTATTTAATATCAACAAACGAACCAGCCAAATTTGATATTGGATGAAAAAGTAGCTATCAGCATAGCAGAGCTCAGCTAAAAGGACTGTCTCCAGTACTTCCAGCCAAGGGACCTGGAAATACTTCCCAGCTTCTATGGCTGTTCCGCCTGTGTGTCAGGATGAGTCCCAAGTCTTAATCTCCCCTTATTCTTTGATATTCCCTGGGAGAAGGCCAAGCTGTGTATAGGTTAGGAACATGCTGGAGCACGCTGTAAAAGGTCTGGATGATCTGAACAATAAGGCACTGGGACTACAGGGCACAGGCATAGAGTGGAACATGGATTTTGCTATTTCCAGCGCTGGAATGGGGCTTTTTTTGCCCAAAATGTAGGAATTCACAATACAGAAAATTAATTTCCAAAGTGTGAGAACTAGTGAGCATTAACTAGCATTAGTGACTTGCACCAGCTATTAGAATTTTGTTGTCATAACCAATAAGATTTTGAGTTTTGCTCAAAAATCTGTTATTCTATGTAGTCCTGGATCAGGAAGCAAGGTAAATAAATATGTGCAGAACTTCCCATCTCAGTGGGATGACCCAAACGAGTAAAGAGAGAATTATATTAAGACGTGTGCTGTCAAAGCTCACAATAGGTCAAGCCATCCACTAGGCAAATTTTTCATTTACCTTAGGGGTGATACACCAACCATGCAGATTTACAGGCTATGAGTTAAGTTTCCCTGATGCTAATGGGAATTTTAACCTCAGTCAAGGAAGGGTCCAGGCCTGAAGGAGCCTAAAGACACCAATAATCACTAGCAGGTGATGATTGTCTGTGTTGAATGATCCCATTTAAAATCCTGCCAGGCATCTATTTGCCTCTTCAGCTCCTTAGTTACTTTTGTGTATCTGGCCTTTGTTATTTGGAGAGTCTTTGGTTTATTCTTCTTTCTGTAGTCTTTTGTCTCTGAAGGATTGATTTATTGCTATCTGATATGAGCTACATAATCCAACAAAAATGCCTTGTCTCAACAGTTTATAGTTCTGCTTAAGATTTATGTATCATCCATCCTTCCAAGGAAAGTACTTGCTTTTTTCTTCTTTACAATTTTAAATGTTTGCCTATTCAGAAATAAAATCCTCTCTTAGGAAAGGAAGTTAAGCTGAAGTCTGAATCATTTCAAAATCTGACATGGCTCAATTTAGGATGTGCTCTTTGTAACACAAAAACATACACATTCCCTGCTACCCATGTTCCCCAGTGCATTCTTCCTAATGCACTCAGGTTGTTCCTACCCCTCACTCCAGCTCTTCCTCAAAACATTCTCATTTTTGCCCTGACTTCTCTTTCCTTTTCTTTATTTAAAACACTGTGGCCAACACGATTTTCATGGGTTTAACCTTGTCTTTGACTCTCTCTTGAATCTCTATGATTCTTTCTCCCTCACCTTGAGATGAATGTTCTACCTTCAGCTTGTGCCTAATTGTCTCCTTGGTTGTTTAATCTCTTATCTGACACCTTTCACTCATCCTTGGTCACACACTGAAATCCCACAGTGCCTAAACTTTCCGTGGTTTGGAGCCCTCAGTCTGCTGGAGAATTGTAACTTGCACCAAGAACAGAACATGGTGCTCTGGATCTGAATGTTCAGTGAACCAACGTGGCTTTGAGAGGGGGAAAAGGGACATGACCTGGGCTTTTCTTCTGCAAAGGTTCTGGCCCCAGATGTAGTGTCTGGGAGCATTTTGCTTTGGAAGATGGTCACATTTTAAGAATTTTCAACATCCTCCGGTTTATGGATACACTCACAAGTAAATACAAAAAGAAGGCCGTGTATGCAGTTTTCACACCCACAGAACTCACCTTCAAAATGCTGTGGAAATGAAAAGCTTCTGAAAAATCAGGTGGCCTTTCTATGGACCCCTTGACTCGCCTATTTAGCTACACTTTTCTTGCCTCAGCTACTTTTCCTCAAAGGCATCAGAAGTTCTTCAACCTCTACGTACCTCAGCAGAAGGCACGGATACTTGATGTCTTTTAATGATAAACCTATTAAGTTTGATACCATTGACCTCCGCAGCAGTGCTTACTAAGCACAAAATATGATAATATTAAACATTTTAAAGAGGTTTTTTTATGTTTCATTTCAAACCAAGTACTTCTGATTAAGGCAGTCAGTGCAATTCCTACCACAGTTTACATCTAAACCTTTTTGAGGTTTATAATAATCTCCTACACCTAAAAAAAGATTGGTGACTAACATTAATTGCGCAAGCAAATATTTTTAACCCCAGAGCACAACCAAAAGAGGGTAAGTAGGCTTTGCTCCTCTCAACTAAGCTACATATGGGATTTGTGATGTGATCATTCACATTTACGATGACTGTCAATCCAACATCTGCTCTTACCATATTGGACTGTGAATATTTCAGATCAACAACTGAAATCCAGATGTGTTTGTGTCGTGAGCTCTATGCACTCTACTTGAAATGATTTGTCTTTAAAAACAGAATTATGGATGCACTCACGCTTGCAACAGTATCCTGAAATGTTCCTCCTGCACAGCAGAGCTTTTGTGGGAGAATTCAGCCACCTGGGTCCAAAGTCCCTGACATTCCGGGCAAGAGGCGTGTGCAGATGGGGACTCCCTCCTTTCTCAGTGCAACAGCTGGAAGTAGAAGACAAACCATCATCACATTCTACACCATTATTTTCCCCACTTCTAATCTGATTCTTGCACTAACCCCCCCCCACCAAACTTTTACGATGCAGTCTCCCTTCTAAGGATAGCGTAACACTTTATGTATGGTCACAAAATCAACAAAAGCCATACTTATTCTATCCCCGTGTCTCTCTACACAGCTGAATAATTTAAAAATGGTTATTACAAGCACTACATGTATGACCTGCTACACTTTATCAATTATCCTGTCTTACTTCTTTTTTTTTACTGTTCAAGTTGAGCATTTCCATCCTGCTCCAAACACAGTGAATATCTCTGGTTATAATAGAGGAAAGATGTTGTTAAGGTTTAACTCATATCAGAATGTCTTAAGACCAATTATTATGTTTTAATTTTGTTTTCTCCTTCCACCAAGCCTGGGTTCTAGCTGGTGCTATAGATGGAGTTCACGTGCACACATGGAAGAGCCACACATCCTGCTGTTCATCTGTATATGGAATCAAACATGGATGCCTGGACACTGGTCCTCAACTTCCAAGAAAAAAAGTAGATATTAACAGATCTGGCCAACGCCGTTTGGAGCTTAAGGTATTGCTGCTTTCAAAGGAATATGGAGGGAGCTTGTTGCCCTGTGTGTGGAAAAACACACAGAATTGCCCTCTCTCCACCATTGGCATGGTCCAGAATAGCTCTCAAACTTGCTGTGACATGATGGGGAAGCACAGGAGTGAGCACAGCAGTGAGCACAGGAGTGAGCATGGCTACAGCATCTCCCCCAGCCACAGGCTGCTGTGCACAGCCCTGCCCAAGGCTGTGGATAAACCTGTGCCCAGAGGACAGAGAGCACACTCATTCCAGCTAGAGCCACACTCCAGAATTGTGCCACAGAGATTAAAAACACTGCACTGAGGAGAGGAAAAAGACAGCAAAGAGATACAGGGAAGTGCTCACCATAGTCAGGGGAATTACATTTACCCATCCGGGTTACTAATGCAGTTTATTTTCCTAATTCTGCTCCATAACACATTTATTGGGTCACCTTGTTCAGATGTGTGTAACTTCAGAGGCATGTCCCTTGTTTGTCAAAGGTACATGGCACTTCCCATATTCTAAGGAGAATTTATATTTTTAGACACGAGCCTAAGAAAAGATGCTCTTAAGAAAACAACTATAATCAATCAAGGAGTATTCTGGAAAAAAAAATTCACTGGAAAATACTGATTCATGGAATCCTGCCCTTTTCTGGGGTGTTTTTGGTAGGAGGACGGTCAAAGAAATATTTTTCAGAACTCTAACTTTTTGTAAGAAAAAAGCTGTAGAGAATAAAGACATTACTGTATTCACCTGAGACACAGGAGACCCAGATTCAACTTAGAGCTTTACCTGATTTAATTTTGGCCTCAGCAAATCCCAGGTGAATGTCATGACCAGCTGCATACATCTCAGCCTTTGGTATTGGCCCAGGGAATTCAGGGAGCCCAGGAATTAAAAATGTTCCTTGGAAGCTCATCAAGAAGTCTGGACAATGGGAGGAGTGAGATCCAAATCTGCACAAATAATGAGAAAGAAAAACAGGTGCAAAATGAAATTTGCCAAAATGAAATGAAAAATATCTTGTTTTACCACGTCAGTCAGGAAATGCTCTAAAACAGTAAAAAGATGAGTTGCTCTACTATAAAACCTGGTAAAATGGTATATCTTCCATGATGTCATTCCACTTAGGGTGATAAATAAGCTTGAAACCATCCTCTTGAATAAAAAAGTAAGGACCACTTAATTCTGATATCCCCAAATCTGAGGATAACTCCCAGTGACTTTATTGAGAATTTTGTCTTGATGAATAGAGATTTTGGAGTTCAGGAGGTGGCCCTGAAATTTCAGGGTCAGATCTCTTCAGTACCACAGCTGAACACGAAACAACCAAGCTCAAGGAATCACCCAGGACTCTGAAATTCTTCTCCTACCCCTAAGGCATCGTGCAGCAATGTACAAGTTGCAAATGTGAGACTTGCCATCTATTTGCCAAGTTCTGGGTTCCTTTTCTGCCCCAGACTATTGTGCTATCACTCTGGATGCCACTGCAGGCTCAGTAAATGCCATAAGATGCCAAAGTCTGTGGTTTCTCAGACTCTGCATTTCCCACGCTGCTTAGATTTGCTTGTCACTATTTTCCTGCTTGATAACTGCAGGGATGAGAATATTAGGAGTGGCAGTCTAATCAGTGACCACTCTGGGCATTCAACCTGTCAGAGCTGAAAACTCATGAATGAGCTGCAGTGGGTCAGTGAGAAGCTAACACATCAACCAGAGCAGGAGGCTCCTCTGCAACAGGGTCCTTCCTCCTCACACACCCAAGACAGAAATGGAAGCCATACAATAAAACAAATTTAAAAAAATTCAAGCCAAAACCAAGCAAGGATCAAAACCCACACAACAAAGATCTACTTTCAGCATAGTGAAAAGATAATAAAATATTTGCTTGTTCTTTAGACGCAGTATCAGGCAGGTATTGCACTAAAGATACTTTTTTTTGCAGAGTCATAATGAGGATCTGATCCTTTCTCACACAGTGAATCCAAATATCAGATGCGCACAAATCCTTATAAATCTCACCAATAACTATTTAAAAATCTATCTATCTATCTATCTATCTATCTATCTATCTATCTATCTATCTATCTATCTATCTATCTATCTATCTATCTCAAATCCTGCAAGTACAAGTAAATGAATTCAAATGTTCTCATTGCTCAATTAAATCTCATCCAGAGATGGGTCTGGGCAGCCATGGCCCCAGTTCAACAAACCACTTAAGCATATGCTTAAAACAAGCTCTGGATCAATTCCCAGTGAGGATTAATGCATATTCGTAAATGCTTCACTCCTTTGGAGACCACAGAATGAAATATTGCTGGAAAAGCCTTAAAAAGTAAAAGCACAATTTTAGTCACTTGTTTTTAAATTAGCTTAAGCCACACCGAATATTCTAGACTCAGCAAACTCTCCACAGACAAATGTTTATTTTCATTCTATAGCACCTTGTGCAATGAAATTAAGATTTCAGAATGTAGCAGGGGGCAGCCAGAGGGAGAGATGAGGACAGAAGGTGGAGGTTAATGCAGAAGGACCATCTGAAGTTTCCAAGTACATTGTAAGAGAAAGCACATAAATAGGATGGCCAAGCCAGTAAATAATGATAGATCAGTCTACTGCTATTTCTGAGGCTCTGCAAGATGCACATGTCCTGACACTTCTGTTTATGTATTAAATTGAGAATGTGAATTGATACAAAGTGAAATGTTTTCTTTCCCTCAAGCTTCTTTTGTGCCTAGATGGACGGATGTTCACACTCCACTTTTTTCCTTTGGTTAACCAGAGAAATAAATTCTTGATTAGACCCACATTATTCATGTTTTGCAGAGAATTTTTTGCCTACACATACAAGTCCTGCTGGGGTAAGCCAGCAGAGACCTATTGACTTAGTGTCGTGGCAAATTACATGGCCCTATAGTCAGATGAAATATTAACTCAAGGGACTGATATTTTCACTGGATCAAAGACCCACTAATGAGAAACAGAACACTGGTTTTCAAAGAGGGTTTAAAAAGTTAGAACAAAACACAGATCATTTAATATACTGCAAAAGTTGCAGCAACTTCCTGACAGTTTGCTTGCCTACAAACCTCTTAGCCCTGATTTATTAACATGAGCTGCTGTGCCAAGTTCGTGTCATAAAGGATAGATGCTGTGTGCCCACGCTCTGCTTGGAACTGCATAAACGTGATCATCAACTAGATTTGACATCATAATCAAAACAATGAAAATAAGCTAAAGGTGGCAGGCAATATCCAAGAAAATGTATTAAGAAGCTCCTTCTACATTAGGAAAAATAAAATTTGTCTCCACTGATGGAGGGAAGGATCTGTTTTTTAAAGGAATTCAGGTGCTTAAAGGAGCAGATGGGTGCACAGTGGGATTTTTAGAAGCTCTTTGATGGCAACTCCCACTGAAATCACTGTGTATTAGGCAGCTAGGTATTTCGGAAAATTCACATTACCTGCATCTTTAAGCACCTAAATACCTTTAAATATTTGGCCCAAAGACAGCTTACTGTAACGTCATAGGAAACAGAATAGTCCCCTCTCAAGGGAAAATAGTTTGTTGTATGGTCAATTAATTTTCTAGTAATAGAAGTCCATATAAGCAATTTGTAAGAGAAATTAGGGCAGAACTCCTGAGCTATGACTTCTAAATAGTATTTTGTAATTGAAATAAGAGATCTGGTACACCAAGAAACTGTGGACTTTTTTTTGCAAGACCATAACAGCGATGATACCTGTACAGATAAGGTGCTCACCTTAAACTGGAGCACATCCAGAATCCATGGGCCCCAAGGCCACTGAAGAGGGAAAGATAAATGTGGTACCTCGGTGTTTGTGAAGGGAGTCAGGGGCTGGTAAGTGCAAGGGCTACGGGAGGGACACACTCCCTGCAGAGAAGGCAGGCAAATGGTCAGAGGTGTCATTTGTCTCTTTGGTCTGGGAGAAAGACATCAGCAGGCACAGGTTTTGTCCTGAGGAAGCTCTGGAACCCCAAACGTGAACGTGTAAGATTTTTCAGGACATTTATGTCCACTACTGTGAAGGGAAGGGGGCATTGCAGGTGTCACAGAGGTGAGACACTGCTTCTAAAGTGGCTCACTGCCACTTAGTTTTCTAATTCCACTTGTCCAAGGACAAACTGGACACCTAACATAGCAAATCCCACACAAATCCTTTGACTCCTAATTCAGGATTAGGAGTCAGAATTAAAGAAGCCCATCTACAGCCTACCTTGCATCCAGGCTTTGCCCTGTTAACCTGTGGTCCAGAAAATCAAACAAGTTTCTCGCCCTCTTTTACAGAGAGGGCAAATATCAGTTCTAGTGCCGCACCATGCCACCTTTCAGTTGCAGAAGATTTCTCCTGCATCACCAATCTGTGTATCACATCCAAGTCACTTCATTTAAAGTGGAAAACAACAAGCAGTGACAGAAGAGGGCCCTTAGAGTAAGGCTCCCAGCATAATGCAGCCACAAGAATTTAACAAGTGGGATTTACTTAACTGGTCACTAAGTGTTAGCATTGCTCTAAAGATATATGGCTGAAAGTGTTTCTCTGGCTATAAAGAAACAGAACCGAGGGAGCAGAGAAAATGCCTGACAAGCAAACTCTCTCCCTTTTGTTTAATAGCTCTCTTCAGACTTGTAAGCCTAGAAAAAGCTTCATTAAAGTTAATGGGCAAATCTTCCAGGAAAAAAATTAAGCACTTAAATGTTACCAGTTTTGGTCTGAGCACGCAAAATTTCTCTTCCTTCCTGGGTTCACCCCAAGATAGCAATCTTCATGCAGAATTACATAAATATTGTCAGCTCTCAAAGGCTGGCTTTGTGTCTCAGACCTGATAAGTGACTGGCAGAGTTCACGGGCCAGGTTCACCAGCCTTGTAAGTGGGCACAGCTTCACTGAAGTCAGTGGGAGGGCTGAGCACATTACAGGAACCTTCCATAAATAGAACAGAGCTGTGTCCATTTGTACCAGAAATGACTGCAAATTGCTGCCAGCAACGTTGCAGAGAACATTTTTCAGCCTGTAGACTTCAGGCAACCCATTCCTGAAGATACCATACAAAAATACTGCCCCCAAGCCACTTCTTTAGCTACTGCCATGGAACCCCTTTCCTTAACATTTAAAACCCCTTTAACACCCCAGTGCTAACCAGCCTTGCTATGCCCCCAGAGTGCTGCTGTGCTTAATTTTCAGTAGGTGACTCAGGCATAGATTGCGACCTTCGCCAGGTCCCAGTGAGTCGATGGAGAAACACAGCAAGGTGCTGGGACAAACAAAGGTGAATATCATCCCTTATATAACGTATTTAACACCCAGTCTTTACCCACATCAGGCATTTCACAGAATAAATGCTTTAAATAGATTCTTTATACATTCACAGTACAGACAGGAAACTTAAAATTTAAAAAGCTCAGTTAATACATGCTGCCATTTTAGATGAGATTTTAAATGGGTGGCCAGATAAAAAAGGCCATATAACTTCCACCCCAAGCCAGGCAAAACTGCAGCTGAGCATGGGACTCTGCACAAAGACAACTGCACTCTAGTACCACACCTGAGGTGAGACATAGCAAACATAATCTGCAGTTCCCATTTGGGTGTTTCAAAGTGTAAAAACAGCATTTGAGATGTCCTGTTCTTGCCAGACATGAGTGATGCAATCAAAGATAAAGTATCCTGCTGTGAAGTCTGCAGCCTATACAGGGAGCACAGTGTAACAGAGACCACTTACACAACATGAGACTCCTGACTGCCCTTGGAACAAGGTTGGCAGAGACCCCTCTGGATGAACAAGGAGCAACAATTTCTCGTTAATGGACTGTTTCTAAAATTTTACATATTATCTTATTATTACCTGTAATATCAGTATGATACTGCTACCTGCTGTTTGTTCAAACTAATACAGTTAAAAACAGAAGAATAGATGTATTGTGATGTATAAGTGACCTATTTTGGCAATTTTCAACAGTATCTTAGAAAAGTGCATTGTGTCATGGCTTCTTTAAGCACTTTTTCTTCAAGTGCAATAGCAGAAAATTCTGTAAAATGCTCCAAGAGAGATTTCAAAAATCGGAGACGATTTAAGGGATCTATTGGTGGCACTGTCAGACTGCTCAGCAAAACACACAATATTTTAATACTGACTGTCAGCTCTCCAGCTTATAAGCAGAAACCAAAAAATAAGAGTCTGAGGATCCTCCTGTGAGGAGGCTGAACAGAAGGCTGAACACTTTTGTAGTCACAAGGAAAACTGGCTCTCTTTGACATAGGAAAAAATTAAAACCTGGGGGGCTTAAACAAACCTCATGTTTTTCCCATCAAATTGAAGGGGAAGAAATCCAATACTTTGCTGGCAAACTTAGCAGTCCAGGCTGACAGCACTATGTGCACTACAGGACACAATGCAGTGCACAGGGACCTGATGTTTGTGGCTTTCCACTCTGATCCTCAGCATCTGCTGAAGTTTGTGCAAAGTTGTTCTAATTTACTCCCCAAAACACACTGACCAAACAGGCTGTAGGAACCAAGGTTCAGGTTGCTCTAGAGATCTGCAAGTTCACGTCTTGACCTACCTCCTGAAGAGAGTTGATTGAATACCTGCTTTTTGAAGTTGAGCTTCATGTTTTGGGCAGAATCTTGCCACAATGCGTAATCTAGTTTATGTAGACTCTATATGTTTCACACTTTACTTTCAAATCCCAAAATTTGTTAATACTGACAGTAACAAAATGTCCATGGTGGTGACATTGCAATCCTGGAAATAAAATGCCATAAGTCTTCAGAGCTCCCAACAGCCTTTAAATATAGAAATGAGTATGTATGAGCCCATGACACACATAGGGAAATGTTATTAGCTAATAGCAGCTTTCATTCCCCATTCCAGCTCAGGACTCTACTCCTTATGAGCAGTTGTGGTCTCTGCAACTTTCATGTTTGATATTCCTGCACTTTGGGGCAGGGACAGCAAGGACAGCTTTTTGTTCTGCTTGTGCAGGGACTCCCACAAGGGCTTTCCTAACAGAAACAGTAAATATGTTACCTCCATCTCATTAAAGAGAGTCACTGGCCAAAGGAGGGAATGAGTAAGTGTTAATACCCATCATGCCAATCTGTGCACTCTGTTTCTTCTTAACACCACAGTGAGCCAAGGGAATAATTAAAGCTGATCGGTGTAATGGTTTCAGCATTAGATACAGAATTTCAGATCAGAAACTGAGCAGCTGCAGAGATTACTGGAAAGCCAGTATAAGTATCACCATCCTTGCCTGCAGGTAAAGTGCTGAGAGAGAAGATAATATTCTGATTCATGGCATGGTAAAAGTACTCCAGCATTTTCCAGTAGGCTTCTCTGCAAAGCTGCCATGCCTAAAGCGAACTTGAAAAGGTGTTCTTCAAGAACTCCACAGTAAAAGCAAAGGGGAAAGGATTTTACTGCTTTTTTCCAAAGCATGCTAGCACCACTTGACAATTTTTTGTCACATTGATTCAAATTCACTTTTTCCCCTGAGAAGTATAAGAATTCATCATCTTTCCCTATCTGATTTCTGCTGTCAAACGCATCAGGAAGTATATACCTCTCCATAATTCAAATGCTTTCCTGCCCACCTTAATTGTGTGTCTCTTTTCTGGATGTAGCATAGGAAGAATGGGCTGTCTCGAAGGGAGACTTCCCCTGGATGTCCTTATAAGGCAGGTGTACATGATCACTGAAGGGTAAGTCCTACACATAATTCTTCTGTCATCAATTTACTTTACATCTCCATGCCTCATGACAGCCATTTTAAAGGCCTTGTCTACAGGGAATATTGCCATGAACTTCCTCAGACTCTGCAAGGAGTGACAGGAAATCTATACCTCCAAGTGTA
Organism: Falcunculus frontatus; assembly: GCA_013398115.1. Taxonomy (NCBI): domain Eukaryota; kingdom Metazoa; phylum Chordata; class Aves; order Passeriformes; genus Falcunculus; species Falcunculus frontatus. Next base: position 656,162 of record VZRV01000826.1, read on the forward strand.
AGTAATTCCAGCTGTTTCAGGAGAAAGCAAAATGATAAATTCATGCTCTTCAGAAGCAATAAAACAAATCCTAATTTAGCTAATTTTCTTAACACAGGAGTTGAGGACAACTGCACATTTCTGTGGAAGCCAGTTAAAATCTCATATATTTCCATTCGGCTTGAACAACTTCCAGTGAGCTGATAAGAAGCTCTGTTGATAACAAGTTGGTGTGGCAGACAGTAATTGCTAGAAAAGAGTAGATGTTCACCTCTGTGCTTCAAGTTTCATAGAGCTCTAACAGACTGTAGACCCTGGACTTTGGATGTGTGTGGATTTTTGGTTATTCTGATTCTGTCCCCAGTGTTATGCAGAAAGCATTATTTGTGCTACATCTTCAGGGATTAGGACTCTGCATCCCTACCCTTTTAACTCCAAATGTCACACATTGCTAAAGAAAATCTTTGAAAATACCTAAAATTTGGTCTGCATCACTGGATTTCTTCTAGACAGCAGCTTTCTGAAGTATCTTCACCCTGGTATGCTGTATACCCACTGAAGGTTGTAAACAGCAGAAGAGATAAGTACAAAAAAAGAAAAGAAGTGCCATAAAAATATTGAACAAAAAAGAAAGAGAAGGATGTAAAAGGAAGTAACACAAGCCAACTATAATGAGGAAAGATGCTCTTACCCTGATATACTGGGGGCTTCTGATAAGAGTTCACAACTCAGTGGTCATTGAACCCAAGGCATGCCTCTGCTAAATAGCTGTTGCTTACTTTGCCCAGCTTCCCCAGGACTGTGTAGAGTGTACAAAATGCATCCTGTGCACTGGATGACCAGTGGGCCAAATTCCCATTGCTCACTGAGCAGCCAAAGAGCTGTCCCCTTGCTTTGCTCCCACATTTAAACCAAACCAACAGCCATCATTTCTAAACTTCATCATAAACATATGGGTGCTTCAGAATAAAGTTGTGTACAGGTAGAGGCACAAAGGAGGTGCTAAGCTTGTTTCTTTTCATATAGGATGAACATGGTGGAGGGGAGGATGTGCACGTGTGTGTGGTGGTGGGGAAACTACAAAGCTCTGTCATCAATTAAATTAAATGTCAACCCCAACAACAGAAAAAAAAGGAAAGAAAAAGGAAAAATAAATAAGAAGTTTTTCCATTCTTTTTCATATTCTCTCAGCATTCCAGAATTTCTTTAGCAGAGATTTACCCTCTTTTAAAAGAAGAGACTTCCTAAGATATCTGATTCTATGAGACTTTGTCAGGCTTATCATTATTCAAACAATTTCTCATTTAGTTAAACAACTGCATAATTTAGAAACCTGGCATTCAGTGCTGGATATTATTCCTCGATGCTCTCGTAAATATAAAGTTCTGACTGTATGGGAAAAAACTCACCACCCCATCCCCCTCCCCCCCAAAAAAAATCTCTCTCAAAACCTGAAAGAAATTGTGCTTGAGAGATGCTAGTTTTGCCTTTTTTTTCCCTTGCCCTCTTTAGACAAATTCAACCTCGATATAAATCCACCACTGCTGGATGAAGCCCCTTTTGTTAAAGTCAGAGAGAATCAGAATAAGGTTTGAAAAAAACCTGGGAATAAAAATAAAACAATCACCCAGCAAACAGAGTAAAAAGGAATTGCAAGCAAGTATTTGTATCAGTAAACTTGAAAACCATCATCTGCTGTCTTCACTTAATGTCAATAGTTACTGATGTCCACTTTCATAAATATCATCTTGTAACTGGCTTTTCATCCCCTTCCACACATGCCACCCCTCCCCCTCAACAAGCACTCAGTTGTAATATATGGGAAAATTGAGCTTGGTGAGTAAATTCCAGACTGTATCGGCCAATCTTAAGAGATTTCCACACAGTGCTAGCAATTTACACTGATAGCTAATTTGACCATTAAAGAAGTTGTTCTGGTCAATGAATTATTTTGTTTACAAGTAAAAGGAAGTCGTAACTGTGAACTAAAGGGCTATTTGAATATTGCTTATTTACAAACTCTGTTTCAGCAAAGCTTACACTGGTTACATTTGATTGGAACTGATTTTGTGGTGCAACTTGAGTACAGGTTATCTGTGAGTATCTAACTAAAATAACACATTTTACTAATAAACTGTAACATTGTACTCTACCTCTTTTCCCCCAAATCTTTAAGAATAAAAAAATAAAATCCATAAATCTACATACATTGTTGATATGCCTGAAGGCCAAGTGAATATACTTAGTGCTACTTGAAATAAGACAGTTGAATGCTGCTGAAATCTTACTTGAAGTAGCTAGCAAAAGGCCTGAGGAGCAGAACACAATAAGCGTTCAAAACCATCTCACAATGTAATAATCAATGTGTAATATGAGCTAGGGGTTAGTTAAATAAAATGTGAAAGCTGTATTAATGAACCCTTTCGCTGTCCAACACAGCATTTCATTTTCTTTCATAGGCTGCATAATGCAGGGCTTGGGAATAAATTATAGATGAAACCCCCATCATATGTTTATAAATACACTAACATTAGCATTTTACTTCCTCATAAATCTGCACCAAACATTCAGGCGCAAGATAGAAAGCCCTGTAAAACAATGATATATTCTCTGCTTGCAAGACTTGCCTAGTGGCCCATTCATTTTTACCGCTGTTCTTCAAACATTACTTTCTTCGCTCATGCCCCCTCATTTAAAATCCATTTTAATTTAAAGATGTTCGATGCAGTCCTAGTGGTACATTTACTCATCCTGGTTATACATCATGGAGCAGGGAAAAGAAAATTGTTTAATCTAGAGATACGGTTCACTGTGGTCACCACTGAACAGTGGAGTAATTACCAGATCAGCTCCGCTAAAAATGCACTCAGGGTGTTCTGTGACCTATCATCTTCTAATCTGCATAGTGAAGTATAGCTTCATAACTATAAATTGCTGACTTAATTAAAACCAGGACCTTTCTGTCATTTAATTACAGGGAGAAAGGTTATTGCTTAAATGCAATTTTCCAAATGTGATTTCTTAACAGTTATTAACTGCTTCACCATCATTTATTGTTTCAGATTTTTCAATTTGAAAATAGTCCCTGTGACAGAAGTAATGACTTCATGAAAAACTCAATCTAGATGGAGCTGAGCAGACCCATTTGTTTCTCGTAAGTGGAGCAGACAGAAAACTTGAAAATGTCACAGGAGGATCCTGTGATTGCTCCACTTTACAGGAGTAATTAAAAACCGAGAGGTTGTATTAAAGGTGAAGAGAGGAGGTTTATGACAATTTCAAGGTTTTTCCCCCTACCAAAATATTCCATGGCTTTTCAACTCTGTTAGGAAAGGTCTGGATTAATAATTAATAGTTTATCCCGATCCAATACACAATACTAGTACTGATGCACTAAGATAAGCCTGTTAGCTCTGCAGTTTTCTATTCATATGCCAAGAGCCACCTTAATTTGAAGATTAAAAAGTTCCATATAATTTTCTTCTGCATATAAAGCTTTTCATTTCCAAGATCTGTTGTTTCCATGATGTGTGTAAGTGCATTTTAACTAAAATTCGAGTAGCGGCTCATTGTCTAAGACAGACCTTCTCATCCAAGGATGAACTTGATTCTGCAAGGCCACTTTTATAACAATCTGAGTCCCATGAAAAAAAAATCAGCATCAAGACGTACCCTGCAGAATGCTGCGTGAAATTCTACTTGAAGGACCAACCTCACCATTACAACTCAAAGGAACAGCTAAAGCCTGAAAGTCCTCTTGCAGGGTACTGCAAATACAATGGAAGGTCCCTCTCCAAAAAAAGAAAAAAGACAGAAAAAAGAGAGGGGAGAAAAAGAGGGGGAAAAAGAAAAAGGAAGAGAAAAAAGACAGAGACAAAAAAAAGAGAAAAAAGAAAAAGGAAGAAAAAAAAGACAAAAAGAGACAAAAAAAGAGAAAAAAGAAAAAGGGAAAAACAAGAGAAAAAAATTATTTTAAAAAAAGAGAGAAAGAAAAATACAATGCTTGTTGTTGCCAGGACAACAATTTCTTGCTCCCAGTAAGAACACATTTTTAATCTGAATTTTCCTTGCATCCCCTTTTGTCTAATTAACAGTCCTTCCAAGATATATGTGAATTTTACATGAAAGAGGTTTTGCAGATCAAGGAAATTATTGTTCAAGAATACCATAGAAGCTTTCTACAAGGCAGTCACACACTCCTTTGCCCTTGTGGTGAGACTCTACATTCCCATAAAGCTTCCCTGCCACCACTGATGGGGGCTTTAAGGTATCAGAGGAGCTGGCAGTGGATACAACAGGCAGCACTACAGATCCATCCCTTTTAAACATCTTTGTGACCCCACAAGCATTTTATAGTCTCCAATTCATTAATCCTTCAAAGCCCTCATTAGTGAGGAGAGAACTGCTACCCCAGGACACTGGAGCTGAGGGATAGAGGCCACATCCCTATGGTCCAGAGCCTTCAGCTCCAGGTTAGGGCCGGGAAAGAAGAGAACTTCTTTCCTGAACAAACAAGTCATAAGGATTCCTTCTCTGCCCAATTTTCCAAAGCATTCTGCTGCATATGAACTAATTGTGAGGCTCTGAAACTGAGTGGGAGCTGTTCCTTAGGAGGCAAATTCTGTGAGCAGTTTGGTGCAGATATTCACGGTAGGCACAGCACCGGCTGCATTGCACGAGCCATGTGGTGATGTTTGTTCTCCCTGCAGCAACACAGCTGAGTATTGCCCATTCAGAATTTGCTCTGCTTTTACTATTAACACAACAACCAAAATGTTTTCAAACCACGTGTCACCTCTGTTCCAAATTGCATTACTAAGTGGAATACAAGCTTTTGACTCTTTCCCCCTCAATTTTTTTTATTGTGAAGACAAATCACATTTTTGGTTAGTCACCAAACATATGTGGTATTGGTTTTGTTCCCTGACTGGTAGACTTGCATAACTTAGCAATGGAATCAAAACTGTAAACAGACAACATATGTGCATGTACGATGTGCAGTTTGCTTTCAGCTAATGATCAAGCACTCTGGGTTACAGTTTGCCCTTGGCAAGCATCTGTACTAGCATAGCTTGAATCCTTACATGTTTACACTCCACGCTGGCAGGGGAGTGGCACTGTGGCACAGGAAATAGAACGAGGGAACGTGAATTATCTGTTTTCAGACTCTGGAAATGGCCTTCGCAAGAATAAAAACTACAGGGATAGAAAATTAAAGAGAGAGAGAGAGAAAAAAAATGGAAGATTTTAAGAGAAAATGGGAAAAATAAAATGCAGCCACCATAGGAAGAGAACAGGGAAAGGGACAGTGGGATATAGCCACATTCCCTGGAACAAAAATGCAGCAGCTTTGAGCAGAAAGCTTCAAGCACGGGCAGTCTTGACTAGGATTCAAAATCTGGACTTTCCTGCCAGGCCAAACCAACATCTTAGAGATATACACTGTGGCCTTGCCTGTTTATTTAGAAAGCAGTGTTATTGCCAGGTTCATGGAATTCTGTGGTAGGGCTAATAAATTACATTATTTTTGTGACCTTTTCTTATGCAGAGGACAGTCTCCCTTCTTGCCAAGAGATCCATCAGCATGCAAGATTATCTCCTAAATAGAAAAATACACCTTCCACCCCCACTTAAAATGAAGCTAGAAGTTGTACTATAAGGACACCAGTGCAGCTAGAGGAGTTTACTATTTTCCAGTCTCAGTTCTACACTCAAAACACTTCTGTGTCCTTCCCCAACGCCAATAGCTACTCTGCAGGTGGAGGAAGGAAAGCCAGTGCCTGACAGTGCAGACTTCCTGCTGAGTTGTGTCCTGTGCAAGTTGCAGCAGAGCTCCTCACTATCATATCCATGCTAGGTGTGAGTTTTCATTAAGCCCTTATATTTGCACAGAACTCCAAGGAAATGGGCATTCTCTAAAAGGGCCCAAAACCTACTTACAGAACATAATGATGGGTATTTTTCGCTTCCAGCCCTTCTCAAATACTTTTTTATCTCTGATGGCATTGCAGATGGGACTAATCCGAGAATCAGACATCAAGTTCCTAATATCAGTAGACAGGGCCCCTCCAAAGGAGAGAGAATTTTCCAGACTTTGATCCCTCTTACCCAAGTTTAACTCACATTCAAAAGGAAGCAAACCTAATAAATTCCATGTGGCATTTTTTATTTCCTCTTGCAGCTGCTGAGGTTCACAAGACAACAGGACACACAGCACCATTCAGAGAATTAGAAGAATGAGGAGAGGACAATGACAGTTACTTTACAAATACTTCAGGACTCAATTCAAGTGAACCCACTGACATCAAACATGTCTCTTCTTTAACACCCGAGAGATTCTCACAGGTTCCTGTAAAGGAGATACTCTTTTAGTGAACACCAAAATAGTAAGGGATGCCCATAGGTCATTCAAATGCATCATTTTACCTTGGATAAGCTGGGGGGCACCAGCGATCTGCTCTGAAGCAAACTCCTCATGTTCACATATTCAGAAATATGCAGTCCTATTTCAGACAGAATTGGCTTGATCATGTGAAAACAGACTCCCTTTAGGTGGGGTCTGCCAAAGCAGGTGCTTACAAAAATAATCATGCCATGTTGTCTTACGAGCTTTCCACGTTTTCCTATGAATTACAAAAACATGTACTCTCAGAGAAGCAACACATGGATTTCAAACCACACCATTATAACAGGACATAGTGGCCATGCAGGCTAATCGCCTGAAAATATAGAATGAGCCCTTTTTGTAATTTCCTACGGTTTGTTCGTTTGATTAATTGAGCCCATTCAATTTCCATTTAAGACTATTAAGAAGTCTGTAGCTTTAGCTATTTTTGTCTGCGAGACTCAGCCTGGAGATTTCAGAAGCTTAACATTCTAGCTGCATGTCACTGCAACCATTGTCTCTTGTCACAATTCTAATTCTATGTTCTGATAATAAAATTTCATTAGTGTCTGCACATCCTTTGCCTTACCTTTGAAGTACTGTCTTGTGCTGAAACGATTAGCAGTACTTTACGTCATATCACTTGACTGTTTGACAGCCATTGTGAGTGAGCTAAACGGGGAGAAATTAAAATTTCTGACAATTTCCATTACATCTAAATTGCTGAGAAATTAAGGGATATTTACTTTTACAAATATTAAAGGTTGTTTAAAATGTAAACTGACTTCATTTTATTAGTAGATTCCACAATGTGCTAATTCAAAATGACTACATGGCCTTATGTGAATAAATTACCAACTCATTTTCCAAAAGCGAAGGACATTTCCTCCAGGCTGCTTTTTGACTGTTTGTGTCAGTAGAAAAAGAAAACAAAAAAACTTATGAATATTTCAGAACAGAAGATATTCCTTGGTGCCTGTATTCCGTGCTTCATCTTAACAGAATAATGAGGTTATCCCTGTATGATATGATTTTTAAAACAACTTAACAAAAAACATGCCATGAAGCATTGGGTTTATCACATGATGTTAATTCACCTTGGGAGGGGTCCCTCCCTGATCAATGCCTTGAGTCCAGCTAATCCAGACCATCACACCCCACATACCTGTCCATACAACGGCTGAGCTTAATTTTGAAAGCAATTTAGATTTTTCAGTTCCTGAAGATTTACATTTTCTCGTGTCACAGTTTCCTCCATGATTTGGTGTTTCCTGAAACCTAAGTGGTCATTGTCCCTGCAGACTCCAAAGGGACATGAGCAAAAGAGATGGTGAGATGCTTAGCACACCTGCACGGGCTTGCGGGGTGTCACCAGTCAGATTTCAGACACAAATACATTGCTGAAGTCTTTTATTCATTTAACCACCCAGAGCTGCAGCTCAGTTGTGGTGGTTTAAAAGCTGAGTTAGTGCAGCTGCCTAGAGTTATTTAGGTTTCAGGTTGGGAACGAGCATGGTTAACAATGTCATGAATTTTTTTATCTCAGCTGAAGTATTAGGGGGTGACCAGATGCTCCTGTACAGTTTGAATTGCAGCCAAGAAAATCTAGTCACGGTTCTTCCACTCTAAAACCTTTCCTTTGATTCCCCAAACCATCTTCCACACTACCATTCTTTCCAGACTGATGAACCTTCATTTCATCATTTATTAGAATTTTTCATCTCGAATTATTTCCGAGACTTTTCTTGGTGTCTAATCACAGTTTTCTTCACAATTTTTTTTTTAAAGCTCTCTGCACAAGGTCCAAAGACAAACACTGCTCCTAAAAGTCCTAGTGCTTTGCCTTGTAGATACCTCTTTTATAGACTCAATTGTAGACAGCATTCACATGATCATTCTGGGATGAAACCCCGAATGGCTGTTCACAGTGTGCTGGCATGTTGAATGCAGCTTATTCCACGAAGTCTGGCCCACAAAAAAGGGGCATAATAGTTACCTACCACATAGGATGTGATAAGGCTTAATTTATTAGTGCTGTAAAGCATTTTAGACCTTTAGAAGAAGGGTGTTACGAAAACATAAAGAACTATTGCCATAAAACACTTGTCTGGCTGAAAGCCCTCACTGGTCTGCTTGAAAAACAAAGAGGGATGTGGGGAATCAGAGTGTCTTACCAGACATTTTCCATTAAGAAAAAAACTACTGCTTTCATTTATTTGGTGTCAGCATACATATTCTAAGACTCTTGGTGATGGAGAAGGAGGAAGAGCTCTAAGTCTCTTGCATGAAGCATTACTATTTGATTAAAAGATTACTAGGACATGGAAAAGCACACAAGCTATTTCCTGTCACCTAAGCACATTTACCAAGAGAAACAGATCTGCAAATGCAGGAACTTTTAAAACTTTAAGTCCTTCTGATTAAAGCAATTCATTATGAATAATGCAAACTGTGTAAGGAATGCTGTGTAAGGATGTGAAAATGAAGATTACAATATTTTTGATGGCTTCGTTGTTGGCAACTGTTTTGTTTGGTTGGGATTTTTGAGAAGCAAGAATCCCAGCAGTAAATGCAATCATGTTCACTGGCTGCCACCAAAGCTCATTGTGTCTGAAATTCTTTCTTACATGCTTTGCTGAATCAGGACTCCCGCACATGAAATATACTTTGATCTTGACAGTGGCTCAAGTCTTTTCCTTAAGTCAAAGCCCATTTTGGTTTTTTTGCTTTGATGCACCATCAAGCTCATGCACATTCTTTGTCAAAATATATCCATATAATAGGGTTATAATAAATAGTTCTTTTAACAGTTCATTTAGGATTCCAAAATGATGAGGTTTGCAAAATGCAAAGAAAAATCACAGAGATTTTTTAAAAGCAAACAAACTGTAACAACCCCCGAATTAATATTACAACTGAAAGAAAATTAAATCTGAGATAACTTTATGTGACCAAAAGGCTTTGGGGCAGCACACTGCAGTATGGTAAAGACAGACTCATAACCACAAGCTACATTTAGGACTCAAATCACATATGAGTGGCACATTTCAAATGTTCTTCTACTCCTTAAAAAAGATATGTACTTACCAGATGCTGACAAATGGCTACTCTGTAAATGGCTAAAGAAAGATTTCTTTTTGTGCATATTTCATTTTCTTTTCCATTCTATGTCATGTCCAGCTCCTGCTCATTTGCTGCTGAGTCAAAAATAGAGTTATTTCATGAGAAATGTTGATATTTTTGATCTGCCCAGAAGACAACACAGCATGTGACAGCATATATTTCATACAAGATTTTCACTGAGTTCACTAGAAACCCCCACATAGGTGTTCCTAATTTGGGCTCTATATTTCAGTTCCAAGAATCAGAGGTTGTGAGTCTCAAACAGACTTTTAAGACCCTGGGCTGCCCTCCAGCAAAAAAATCCCATCACAATATTCCTCCAGCAAATTGGAAAGATTCAGAGGAACATCTCAACTTTTGGGAATATACTTAGATCAAACTTCCAAACCTCTCCCAACAATATAGAAACAGAAATAAAACTGGCAGGTGCATCTTTTGCTATGTCTTATAACATAAAAATCATGGGCCACTTAATTGAAGTGATTGGAAGTCAAGAAGATAATCTAAATATATATATATATATATACAGCCATTCTGTGAAGTCTGCTATTTGCAGCTGGATTTCTAAAAGTTTGCTAGGAAACTGGCAATAATATCTAAAATTAAAAAGCACAAAATTAGCTTTACTTTCAATTCTGATTACGTTTAAGACCGGGATTGTATCCTAGAACACAGCTATAGGAACAAATTATTGTAATAGCTTAGGTGAATTCGCTATGCAAAGACCAGCTGCAGAGCAACCTGTGTTCTGCTCTCCCTCACTGAAATTGTGCTGGTGCTGCTCTATAAATACACAGAAATGTATAGATAAATGTATACTAACTCCATACCTTTCCCTGCTGCACAGCAGTGTGTAAGGGTGCCTGGAGAAGGGATTATCCTCATGATCACATCAACAGACATTGACCTCAGGGCACTTACACGGAGCTGCTCCTCGCCAGTAAAACCATGGCTTGCTTTAGGTTGAACACAGGGTATTGCTACCAGGAAAATGGCAGCACTAAGCTCCCAGGGAAGCTGCAGAATTTGTGTCTGTGTGACACCACTCAGCAAGTGTCTGCCTCAGTGATAGTAGATCTTTGACAAGTTTCTAAATCATGCAAGGGTGGGCAATTCTGTCCCCGGGGCACAGCCTTTCCCCTGAAAGTATTATTTATATAAATAAATGTAGCCCCCAACTTGGCTGGTGTGCTGCTTGTCCCTGATCACCAGCCTCACAGTGTCATTTCTGCGCATGTTTCAAGTGGACTAACAAATTTAAGAAACCTCCCCCTCTAATTGACTTTAGCCTTGAAAATTTCAATCTTAACAGAACAGTTTCACTGATTGCATAGTGGCAAATGGGAAATTGTCACTTGTTTTTAAAGTGCTTGCTTTTTACAGTGAAGAGCATGAAGTGTACCAGCAATGTTAACCTTCCGGAAACACACAATATTTAAATTACACTGCTCAGAGCACAGTAATTGAGCCAAACAGACATAAGTTCACATCCACTGAGCTTTCAACGCAGCAAATGCTGCCATCAATCCCTCTCAAGTGCCCGAAGGATGGTTCATATGCCCAGAATACTGTGTATTTTTTTCCCAACTCTAGCTGTAGATTTAATAAACTAAAAACTTCCTCTTACAAATCTTACCTCAGCCATGTAATCTAGGGATAGTCAGATTGTTGGCTAACTCAGACCTTTCTAACGTGCTTAGCTAAAACCTTGGGTAAACAATGAAACACCACTCGATACACTTTCTTTTTCACATTCTTGAGCGAGCAGACTGACAGGAGCCCCTGCATAGACATGATTATACATTTGTTTAACTGCCACGTTTATAAAAGGTCTCCAACTTATTAACAAGCATTTGAATAAGAGATTAATCAATCACTTCAGAGTCCTCTATTTGATTATGAGCTGTACCTAGTAACAGAAACAAGACTTTCCACAAAGACTGTCACGATGCTTCATCCTTCAGAGGTCCAGATCCCTGCTCACCAGCCTATACTACGTTATTTGGAAACAGAAGTATAGTAAAGGATGACCCGCTTGCCTACTGAATTCCTCACAAAAATATACCTTTTTTATCCCTTTTGCTATTTTCCAAACATCTGAATCTACTTTGCACTCACATAGGAATATTACAGACACCAAAACACTGAGTTGCCACACAGCTGTTGCTACCAGATGTCTCAGCCTGAGTGCTAACGGATTCCAAGAGAAGTGAATCTCATATTCCTAGAAAGGGAAGAATTGTCCTGCCTGTAAGGTAAAGGCAGGGCACATTCTTACTTGTTACACACCACTACGATGACTCTGCCGTCAGAGGTACCTACTAAGATGCTTTATAGTAAGAAAACAATTCAAATTCCAGCTGCTTAGTACTAAGTGAAACATCATATATATCTATATGGGTCTATCATAGGTAATTTCTAATGTGTAGATATGACCTCTGCTCATATTTCAAAAGACATTAAGAAGAGCAGCAGCTACATTGTTCCCTCTCCTCTTCATTTTGTACATCTTGCACTGAATTGCTGGACTTGCTGCACTTTGTGGCAGTTGTGACATTTTAAGTTCTTGTGGGGTAAAGTGTAACCTCTGCGGAGAACCTGCACATGGCACATGAACCACTACTGTGCCTCCCTCATCTTCAAAGCAAGGTACATTCACCCTGTCTGAGAATATCAAAAAGTCCTGTGCTCTCCCAGCTGGGTTACACAGGCACAAAGCAGATCAGGCAGAGACACAGGCAAAAACATTTACTCATCTAAAAAATCCAAACATCCTTTTAAAAATTAAGGTCTAAACTATCTTTTGAGGGGAAGTGTATTATATTCATGAATAAAATAAATACCTTTGGTACATGTTCAGAATGAGTGCTTAAGCATTTTTTGTTTTACAATATTTTAAAATCTTGCTTCACTGGTGAATCCAACTCTCAATGTGCAGGAAACGAGCAGATGCTCAACATAGTATATTAACTGTTCTATCAGCCTATCAAAATGACATATGGAGGCTTAATAACAGATTTTTTATAAAAATTTTATAAGTCCAGGTGTAAAACAGATGCTGTGTCACAAATACAAAGGGTTTCGCTGGCTTTTTGCAGAGCAGGTATCTTGGAGGAAGCTTCACCCATCTCAGATAATGCCTGAACTTTAATTCTACTTGCTTTGGAAACAAATTGTATCAACCATCCCCACACTCCCCCAAACTAAATAACACCTTTTCACTCTACTTCTACCTGTGCATACCATATCCTACAAGAAGGAATAAAAACACGTACTTGCATGCACTCTCAAATTCACATTTCTAATGCATTATTCTGAAGAATCCTCATAAACAAAGTGTTTAGAATCTCATTCCAGAGGCAAGTTGCACTGTTTTGAGTCCTTCCCTACTCCCAAATGCAGTGCAATTTGTCACACTGTAGGCTAACAAACTCTTCTAAAATAAGATAGTTGGGGAGATAGTGATCATTGTAATGGTAGGGTTTTTTCTAGGGGAAGAAAAATTGATGATCTAGATCCTGATTCAGCAACGTCCACATCGACTAAAACAAAACTGTTGTTGAAAACAGGCATGAGCTGAAATATCTTGCAGAATTTGTCCTTAAATATAAATTAATTATATATATATAATATATATATATGTATATATATCTATAAAAAATATATACATGTGTGTGTGTGTATATATAATGTATATATGTGTGTGTGTGTATGTGTGTGTGTATATATATATATATATGAAAGCCTTTAGACATAAAACTATTTTTCTCCAAAAGCACCCTCCTCTCAAAGTAATTCTGTGGTGTAAATAAGCCTTACTCCTGATCACTGTGCTCATCTCAAACTCATAAAAGCAGCAGCATAATTTAGGAAAAAGTACCTTAATACATTGGTTATCACCCTGTCCTTTTCACAAGTATCGTCAGTTTAAAAGTCTCATTTATTTTCTTTTTCTGGGCAGACTTGTATGTAGTGTTCTCATTTCTAAAGAGAAAAAACTTCAAAACACATGAAGTCACCCTCCTCATTTTAGAATAAAACCATCTCAGGAACCTTAGTTATACCTTTGCCTTTGCAACTTTTTCTCCACTGAGAGCTCTTGAAAACCAAATGCTAGTAAAAGCAAAAGATTAGTGTTGTTATTATTACCAAGCACTTAACAGGGTGTGTAAATTTACTTAGCGCTTTACAAGCAGAGATAAGCTATCCTTAGAGTCAACATAAGAGATGACAAACACAAGGACCACAAAGAAGTGCCCGTAAAAGGGAGCACGAGGTGAAAGAGGGCGATAAGAGATGTGAAGTGAGTCACTGGCCCGGCGGAGGCGGCCGGCAGGGACGGAGGGAGCCGCGTCCTGCCCGTCCGACAGCAGGTGGGGCTGCTGCAGTGCGGGCTCGGCGGGCTCGGAGGGAGCGAGGAGAGGGAGAGAGAGAGGCTCGGCAACTCCAAACTCACCTGCAGGAAACCCACAGCCCCAACTCAGAACGGCAGGACAAACGGCCGGCTTTCACATCACTTATTTCATCGCTCCTGTTGGCCTCGGCAAGCTTTACCCAAAGTCCCGAGTGCTTTTCTGTGTGTGACTAAAACACTCATTCAGAAAGATCCAGGCCAGACGCTTGTCCCAAATCTGGATCGTATCTCTTGTGGCAAAGCTCCACTGGCTATGATACATAGTCAGTCTACACCTCTGGGGAGCACACTTGAATGACTCCTGAAAAACTTCAGGGCACCTCATTGGAGCACATTGTGGACCAAAGCCAGCTATTTTAATACAAGGGCCATCTCTGTGTGCAGGTCATTCCCACTGCCCTATCAAACTTAGGAGCATATAAAAATGATGCTCAAAGTAGAATGAAAGAAAAAGTTCTGAGGACAAATCAAAGACTGAGATTATTTTCAAGTCCAAAAGTCCAGTTATGCTGGACTGAACAGAAAGCTGAGTCCTTTTTCAGGAATGAGAATGGGCTCAGAAAGGTGGTGTGCCTGGTTTAGCATCCCAAACCCACCCAAAAGGGTGATAGAACCAAGCTGTAGGCTTCAGCAGGCAGGCAGAGCTCGGTGAGAAGCACTGGCTGGCAGTGCAGAGCCCAGGCGCTCCGCTCAGCTCTGTGGGCCCTCATTAGCCTGACAGCTTACATAAGCCATGCCACGGGGTGAACCAGGAGAGCCCCAGGGATCGCTCTGTGGCAGGTAACAGCCGCACATCGTCAGGCGGGCTTTGAGGCCCAGTTTTCATGCTCTATTTCTACCACTTCTGAGGCAGTGGCAGGTTGTTCTGCAGCATGACACAGTCTCTGCCAGCACTTTGTATCTTCCAGAATCAGGCACCAAGGGATGGTTTCAACAGTTCTGGTCATCATTTTTCTGGCATGGGCTCATACTTCCAGCACTGGAGTGGAAACACTGCTTTGTCCCCATCCGTCCCTTGACATAAAGTTGTTCTAGACAGAGCCAGCCTTCTCTTTGTTTGCCTCATTTTCCATCTTTAGTCTCTTAGCATTGGTTCCATGTGTGCTGAGGATATGTCTGGATGAACGTTCGTATTGCTCATGCAAAATGCTATCCCTGTTTCCTGCTAGCTAAAACAAGTGAATCCCATCCATGGTACTCAGGACAAGCTGCAAAACTCACCCAAGGCACAGAATAAACCTGTGACAATTACTGAACTCAGTCATTGCTAGGTAGCCATTCACTCGCTGTGAAATTATTAACAGCTATCTCTGGGTATCTCTGCAAGCAGCAGTTGCTGCAGTGTCAACATACCTTGAGATATACACACAAGGTCTCTGGAGACTTTATAACTTGGTTGCTGGCCAGTGCTGCTGCCTCCTCACTGCTGCTATTACCTCTGATGGTTAAATTAAGACAGGCCAACATGCTACAATCACACCTTCATTCTGTTGGGTAGACCCACGGAGATAAAGACAGATCCAAACAGAAAGAGTCCCTGATCACAGCGAGAGACAGATGCATAAAGACAGGCCAAACTGTAATTTTTCCAGAGAACCTAATAATTCCACACTCTTTGAAGAGCAGCACACAGAATCAAAATATACAAGAGTGGGGCTGGCCACGTCTCAGACGCCACCGAGGTGGTTACAGCTGCTTCTTAACAAGTGCACAGCACCTCATCAGGCCCAGGGTCCCTGCCTGCCAGCCTCAGGACAGCAAGGGGATGCAGGGAACAAGAACAGTAAGAGGGCATGATGCCAAGTTAGGGACGCCTTGGCTTTTTTTCTTTTCGCTGAATGATGCCACATTTCCTCACCTTTCCACCATCTGTGTGATGCCCCCGTGCAGGGCCCTGCACAACTCCCTGAGGACCACAGGGTCTGAACTTGGAGACACAGTGGGGTTTTCCCCTCACACAGGAAGAAATGGTCAGACAGAAGCATGAAGGACAGCCAAAAGAAGAAATAAACAGCTAGAGTCACTTTCAGAAGGAAAACAGACAGAAGAAAGCACCACTCTTTACCCAGCATTTTTTGCACTCCCATTTTTTGCCTGTCTACAGCAGAGGCACTCCTCTGGAAGAGGAGGAAGAAGTTGCTGTCTGGAGGATGGTAAGTGCTAGAGACAGAGTTTCAGATTTGCATACACCCTCCTTTGACCAGTCTCTGCCTCACAGCCTTAGCAAATGTGCCCCCTCCAACACATGGCCTATTTTCTCACTGACTTGTACTGCACTAGGACTGCAAGAAGCCTCTGAAACCAGGGGGTCTCCTTCTCCCCCACAGCAATTTTTACACCAGGTTAGTTTCACTTTTCACAGCGGGCTTAGTCCCAGTTTGCACTTCGCTTGAGAGCAGCACCTTTCCAGATGCAGCAATGCTGAATTTGTATCAACATTCTTTCCAGAAGCATCATTCCGAGTAGATGCCTACCCCTCACAGCAGAAGGGCACACTCTTAAATGTGGTAATTAACAGGCAGCACTACAACAAGTGCTGTAAACACTAATAACATGAAATCTTTAGTAGACTTCTTGCATCTGCTGGTAGAGAGTTTGTTTTTCACGGGGGACAAAGCAGTGACCGTGTGTAAATTATGCTCACGTCAAGTGTTAAAATGCAATAATGCACCACCCTAGAACATGCATAGAAATGACTGCTTTGCTACGTATTTTGTACTAAAAGCAGTAACCTAATCATCAAAGTAAAGCTGAATTGGCTGTTACACAGCCTCATCACAGGAGCTCTTACGCGTTGTTATTTGGAATCGGCAATTCACATTTCCCACAGAAAGCCAAGACCGAAGGGCACAGAGAAATTTCCTCACTCACATCAGATGAATGCCTGCAATGAAGCCCAACTATACCACCTAGAATGAAGTCCACGCTTAGTCCCTGCAGCAGTCAGGGCCACCAAACAACAGAACTGGCCGTCCACTCTCTATCCAGCCTGGATATTGCTTGCTCTACCTGTGCTGGACAAGGAGCCTCATCTGTGGACAAAATTCCTGTAGCATTCCCGCCTCAGGACACTCCAAACTCCTTTATGCATTATGTCAATACAGAAAGCTAAGATGAGGTTTTTGCAAACAGAATTTCTTCCTTCTCGTCATTTGTGCTTTGAAGCAGTGAAGAAGAATGTCACAGTCTAAACCCGGTTTCTGGTGAAGAACCTGGGCTAGTGGAAGGTGTCCACACTAGGGTTTGGAGCTAGATGATGCCCTAGAGGTCCCTTTCAACTCAAACCATTCTATACTTCTACTGCTCCATGATTTGCCAATGCAACAGCTCTCTTGCTCCAGATGTTTTGTCCTATTTCTCTAACTCTGTCCTCTGGAGTTGCCAGCATAGGGCAGAAATTTCTGCCACTTACCTTCTGGGGAAATCCCTGCTGGGAAGGGTGAGGTGTGGTTTGAAAACTGGCCCAGGCAGCATCTGACATTTCCTCACTGAGGTCACCCTCACAGGGGGAAGTTGACTTTGGCTGGAGTGCTGTGTGTTCTGGCTAACCCAACTGGCAGAGAAATTCCCAGGGACTCCTGGCAGGGTGAACCAGAGCAGCCTGAGGCTGCACTCCCACATTCAGGAAAGCCTGGGGCAGAGACACTGAGTCCAGTGCAGAGCCCAGCCTTCAGTGCCCCCATAAAAGCCTGAGCCAGCTTACAGGGAGGTTGGTGCCAAGGCTCCTGCACGAAAAGGAATCCAGCTTGTTCAGAACAGCGTCTTCTGTGTCACTGCCAAACCCCGCAGGATCTCGGGTCCAGTGTTAGTCATGCTGCTGGTGGTAGTACACATTTATGGGGTCTGTTGTTGAGGCTCTGCCATTTACTGCTTTGTTCATTCAAGGAAATCAAGTTGGCTTAATCTTATCGTGTTAATAGATCTAAATATGGACATAAAGAACTCGAGCATACATAAGCACAATGAATATGAGTCTCTCATTCATTCCTGCATAGTACACAGTAAATTGCCAGTGCAGCCCTTTCAGCTTAGTAACATCTTTAGACTCGGCCTCACAAAGATTACACTCCCCACTCAGCAATTCAACCTCCTTCTAATACTTTTAAAACAGAGGAAAGGCCAAGACCTCTAGAGAAGATGCCAAAGACTGAATGGTTGGCCCTGAAAGCAGACAAACTGCAACAGCCAGCAAAGCAAAGAGGCCATGCCAACAGTGGTGCTCTCAAGGAAAGGAAGTACAGTTTCTGTTCTGGCATCCACAGCACCCAAACACTTACACACACAATGCAGGTCCCTGCAAGGCAACAGCGAGTATCTACTTGGAAAGGGTCTTTGCTCCTTGGGACTTTTTCAGCCTTTCTTTAAGCTGTGGCTTTTCTTAGGATTGCCTCACCCTTCTGGTCATTATGGAAAAAATAAAATCACCAGAGCCCAGGCTCCCGCACTTACTGGGCCCCAGGAAGCTTCAACAGCTAAGAGCTGGAATATACAGGGTGATACTTTGTTTTCTTTCTAACAAGAAAGAACTTTCATTTCCCTCCAAACCACAGTAAGCACACATCAGGAAATGAGCATTTGCAAGGCTGAAATCTCAACATCGAGCATTATTTAAATTTGTAGGGCTATTTAATGTTCATCACACATTTGATCCTAACAGTGCAAGTGATTTTGTATCAGAACATTTTTTTTTTCCCCTTCAACAAGGAAAACTGCCCCTCCAAATATAAGCACTGCTTGTTATTTTGAGGCAGTGAGGCAAAACATACAGCACATAGACCACATTTGGCTTGCTTAGCAGATGTCTACAGATCACTTGATGTTAATTTCAACATAAAAGCTATTATATTTCTGGCCTCGCCCTATTAGTTGTTAAATAATTATTTATGCTTGGCAGATAAATTCTAGGAACCTTGAATAAAGCCCATCAACCCTACTAAACTAACCATATTTGACACAACAGTTTTCATTCACAGAAGACCCAAGATGTAATGTTTGTTGCCTATATGATTCTGTTTCAAAGCCTAAAAGGTAAACCCATATTTACATTTAAATGTAGACTGCATATAGGATGTGTTCCAACGGTACTTCACAGGCAAAGAATGAGCTTGTTTGGTTCACTGACATTTGCAACTATACTGTAGCCAGTTTTAGTTCATAACTCAATTTATCTAAATCTCCATTTCACAATTCTGGCACTAGTTAATATGTTTTTCCATAGATGTTTTGGCTTTGCCTATCTACTTTGGCTGTACCCGTCATTGGTTAAGCCCTGGTGTTCTGTGACCTTGATGGCTACAAAACAAAACAATAACTGGAAATGTAGACTTCCCCTAATTAATATTTTTAAGCAGTTAACCCAATTTACAGGAGTGCTATTTATACACATTCAAAACTGCAGTTGTTGTATATTCTGCTTGAATGGTTTGTAAATTCCAAATAGCCAATCTACAACAAAACTTGGAAAAGATATTGAGTGCAAGGCCCTGTATGAAAGGCTTTCAACCAAGTCTTTGGACAGTCATATGCTGTTGTCTGAAGAAATTTAGTTGATGTGTTGTCCTTTGAGAGCACATTTTAGTGTAATTATACTTTTTTATCCTTAACAGACAAGTTAGAATTTATAGATTTGGAAAAAATAAGGAATTTGAGCACTCCACTGAGGAGAACTCATTCAATATGTCTATTTCTATTTCATCTGTCTGGTTAAAGGAGCACAGCTTTTCTATTATCATAGTAATGTACATTATGCCTGCATTTAAGTTTATGTGCAGTTTATGATTTTGTGTGATAAATAAAAATTAGTGATGCAAAAAGGAGCAAAAGGAATTCATATTGCTTCCAGTATACTGCACTTCCTGCCCTAAAAGCTGTGTGGCTTTGCATCGTTGACAAAATAAAGTTACTAAGATGCTTTCAGCCGACTTTGGTGGACATTGAACAGACTCCTTTTGCCCTAAGAAAGAGCCAGGAAAGAGTGCTGAGTTCCTCCATTCCCCTGGATACCTCCATCCCAGGCTGCTCTGCAGCTACAGCACTTATGCATCTCTCAGCCCTGTGATGAGAAATCCTGTCTACACCCGACCTATGCACATGGAGATTTTAACCCTGGGTTAAAAATGTTCAGTGAGAGCTGTGGGCTGTGTTTCACTGCTGCATCCAGGAGGCAGAGGTCGTGACCAAAAGCAGGGTTTATTGTAGGGTTGGTTTTACAATTTTTATTAATGACAAGCCAATTTCTCTCCACTGATGTCTGTGATAATGCAATGTATCCTTGAACTTCATGTCATTAAGTACCAAAGGTGAGCAACTGGTGAGGCGGAAAAAGTGAGGAGAAAAGACTGCACATAAAGTCATGTATATCAAATAATACTTGTTAAACAGTTGCCTTTTTGACATATGATTTTGATGTTATTATTTCCTTTGCTTGTTGATAACACATACCCACTTGTTAAATACAAACTGCCCAGCTGGCTAATATAGCAGGGTTTCACGTGCTGGCAGGTTCCCCTAGTGTGGTGAGCTAGAAGCAAACCAAAACATGTGGAGACTATGAGCTCATGGAGGCAGGCAGCCCCCTCACTAGAGCAGGGAACCAGAGTCACTAAATCCACCACCAGCCCTACATGTGGCATTAACCTAGACAGATCTTTTCTCATGCACGTTTTTTTCCCTGTGTTGGAATGGTATTGCAGCTCTGAGGGAAGCTTTGCAATGTCAGCAGATTCTGGATGAACTTTTAAGATCTTCAATTGCTCCGAGTTTCATTAACAGCTGCTCAGACATTCCTAGGTTGCTTGCAGCCTTTTCGTTTTTAAACATTGTTGATCATACCTCGCTCTGTGAATAAGAGCAATAGCTCAAAACCATAGAGAGATACACTTTCACAACAAAATCACCAGGAAACAAAAATTACGCTGGTGTTGATCCCCACTATCCCCTGGACTTAGGAAGAGGTCAGTTCAGCCCTGAAGAAGACACCCTAGACATGGGAAGCAGAGGACTGGATAGCTGCAGTCAAGTGTTTTCTCTGACTCTGGTGCTGGTTAGTTAATGAAACTGGCCTATGAACAGAGTTTCAGTAAGTCTAGGAGTGCAGTTATTACAAATTTTATTTTGAAGAAGTATGTATTTAACTTGCCAGGGCCTCAGTTAGGCTATCCCTGTAATTCCAAGGCACCTATTGTTCTCTTCAATGTGATTTGGGTTTTAAGGAGAGACCATTCTCAGACAATCACATGCTGAAAATAGAAATGACAAAGAAATATCCATGATATGCAAAGCAGGCAGAGAGGCAAGAGCTCCTGCAGATAATCAGGTTCAATAGTTTCTGTCAGATGATAAAAAGGCCTGACCTTATATATTTCTTACTGGTGCAGTTTGTTTTTCTTAGGTAGGCATCCTAACAGGTGCTTTTCTCTGAAAGAAATACTCCAGTGTAAATCAAGGATGTCCGTAACTTCAAGTGCTGTTGCAAAGTTTAACAACAAACTGGATTACCCAGACATGGGTACCTTTCAAATTCCACTGCCATCAACAGCTATGCTTGAGAGGCTGGCACAGCTGAACAGTGCTGTCAGTGCTACCATCGGGCAAAGTACTGAATTGTTAATTCACA
This sequence comes from Falcunculus frontatus, assembly GCA_013398115.1. NCBI lineage: Eukaryota > Metazoa > Chordata > Aves > Passeriformes > Falcunculus > Falcunculus frontatus. The sequence continues at coordinate 677,678 of VZRV01000826.1, forward strand.
GAGAAATAAGAGGAGAAAAGATTAAACCTTACAATCTGGGATTTGCAGGCAGACCTGTAAGAGTGGCAAACCCTCCTGTACAGATATCAAGGGGTACAGATTAGCAGTATTTTAATCTCCAGTTAACTAATACTCTCTATGTCTACCACCTCTAGCACAAATAAAACTTCTCAGTGACTTCAGTAATTTTGTTTGCACTCCCCACCAGGGTTCTGTTTGAGACAGACCATGTTTTTACGATGAAGACTATTCAGTGCTGGCCCATTGAACAGCACAACCTGCTTTGGGATCATGTACCTTACAAACTGGGATCTAGCTGTGCCTGTGGCTGCCTGCACCAGTCTTTCTGTGACTCTCAACAAATCTCCACTCTCTTTTACCAGGATATTTCCTCATTTAAAGGCTGGGGCAGTGCAGCTTTCAGTAATCAGCAACTTCAGCACAGATTGCAGCACTAAAACCACATTCTTGCTATTTAACTCCAAAGCAAAATGAATTCAGCAACAATTTCACTCTTCACCAAAAAAAAGCAAAATCTTTACTTAACCAATTTCCTTGTCTGCTTTTTTTTTATATCTTTAACAAAAGACTCTAGTTACGGGTTAGAGGCGTACCTTATTTTCATACCTCCAGGGCTCTAAGGTTACACAAGGACTAGTGTTTATGCAGATCAGCTGCCCTATAGATTTTTTTTGTTGCTCTTGTTTATGGCCAAACAAGAGATAACTGTTACCAGCTCCTTCTCTGCTATTTCCTCATTTCAGTAACAATGCACAGGCCCTGATAAGTATTCAGCTACAGCAGTGTCTGCTTTGAGCAACAAAGCTGCTCTCCCGTATCTTCTGTAACTGATTTGAGGATGTTTACACCTCAGTCCAAACATCTGTGGCTACAATTCCACCTCCACATGCTCCTACTCCGTGTTTGCAGAAGCAACAACTTGGGTTTAAGCACAACACGGCCCAGCAGTGTATCCAAGTCTCTAGACTTTTATGCCCTACATACACTGTGGAATTTCCACTATGCATACAAAATTATTCATGACAGAAACATTGAAGGACCATCCTCCCCCCTCCCTCTGTGAATACCAATGAGAAACATAGCAAGAGGTTTTCTTTTGCTTCCCGATCATAGTGAGGAAAGGAAATTTTAAACCAACATGTTTTGGGGGAGGGAAAGGGAAAGTCACTGCAAAATGTTGAAGACCAAGGGTGCAAGTACATACTTGTATTAACATCTCCCATCCCTGGAGCTGCAGTAATTTGCATGACATTATCTACCTGGGATGTTGCTATGGTTATCACCATACATAAGTAATTACCAGGGCAAATTGCACATACAGCGCACGGATTCACGCTGTCAGAAGCAAAGGATCTTTTTATACACTTGAAAATGTACATGTTCGAAGAAACACTAATCACAAAGATTCCTGATAAGAGAAGAACTTCAGGAGTGCTCCAAAATTGTTGTTAACTATGCTTACTGACACCTTAAGGACCGACTCAGATGACGTCCAAGTGAAGAAAGACACTGCACAAGCTCAGTAGAAAATCAGCAGAAACAGTCACCAGTAGTAGTAAGCAGAAACCAATCAGTAGGAACAGTAGAAATCCCTGCCAGAGAGTTTACAGTATAAGCAGATGAGAAAGGCAAAGAGAAGGAGAAGTGGTGTATCATACAGGGCAAACAGAGCAAACGAGGTTGCCAGCCTCATTGATAGCAAAGGCCACAATTATTTTGGGTAGATTATGTCATGAAACTTCTTCTGGCAGCTAGACACAAAAAGATGGATAGAAGAGAAGGAGGAGGGAGTGATGTAGACTACACCCATGCTAAGAAAAAGACAAGAGATATGGTGTTGTGATGAAGCAGCTAGTCAGGACAAACCAAAACTAAGACTAACCAAATTGGTTCTCTGAAAGTTCCCCTATTTCCTCTCCTGCAAAGTTTCTGCTGCTATTTGCAGGCTGGGATCTGATTGTGCTCTGAGCTCTTTCCCACAGGAGCTGAGGCAAAAGTTACAGTCCATCTACACTTGTACACCCAAGCTGAAGGGAACAATTAACACCCAGCAGAATTTGGATGAAAGTACAAATGCAGGGTATCGGTCATACAAAGTAAATCAGACACTAAAAGCTCATTTTGAAATACTGATACTGTTACATTTCCAATAAAATACAGCTGCACTGTGAAGAAACAGCTTGAGCTGCAGTCTATTGGTGTCAATGAAAACTTTTCAACAAGTTTGAAGAAGGTGTTCTCTGTCCTCAGGAAAAGACAAAGCTTTAAAAAATAGTACTGATATTGTGACCTGAGTAAACCATATTAGGCTAACCGGAATGCAAAATATAATTCTGAAAAGCACAAAATATGTTTCTATAATTTAATTTGAGGTGGCATACACAAGTCTCATATCCATCCAAACCAACCATATTTTCTGTGTACAGAGAAATATTGCAGTTATTCCAGATTTACAGAGTATAGTAGAATTGAGCAGGAAAAAATGTCATGTTTTCCATTTTTAGCTTCTCTTAATAACAAGTTCTTTTGTTTACTTAGAAACCATCTGCTTCTCTCAGACACGTATTTTTACCTCCTAGTAGTACCAGGATACTATAATGCCATCAAGTATTTTTCCTGTTTGAGCAGATAGAACTAGAAAAACATACTGATAGAGGTATGGTCTGAGAAGAGCTTTGCTACTGAAAGTGTGACAAGAGCAGGTATTAGCCAGCAGGCAGTCAGAAAGCACAGCAGCCCTTACAGATCATTTGCACGGCCTCAGGGAAGTCACAATTAATGATGTCCAGAAATACTGGCTAAAGCTGCAAGATATGTGTACCCTCATTAAGCTAAAGGCAGACTGAAGACAAAGACAGATGTGAAATAAGTCATCTCAGGCTTTATCCCGGTGACTGGACACTCACGGTGACAGGAGTATTGTAACCTTATTTCATACAAAATAGTTTGTTGGCTTTAAATATATCAGTGAATGGGAAAGTAAATATGTGAAGAGCAAAATGTAAGATGGAAAAAGTGAGATAAATATTGTTAGATTCAGAGGAAAAATGCTGTAAACAGTAAGCAAAGCTCTTTGATTTGCACTGTTTTCCAGCCCATAAAACCCTAATATCTGCCAGCGTTTCATTAAAAGCTTATAAACTACCCAGCATGCCTGCTCCTGCACAAATATATTGCTAAAAAACATTGTAGATGTTGCAGACCTGGTATTTTGCAATGTTTCAAAGAAACCTTATGGTATAAAACTCAGATGCATTATTGAAAGAAGTGTGGACAGTGAAAATAGGACTACAAACCTAAAACTAATTAATCATTCAAGAGCAGTAAGTTTCTCTCAGAGATGTTCGAAGCAATACCTCTAAACCGGAAAATACAAATATTTTAAGAAACAGGCATTGTGGATAAAGGACTCAAGAGAAAACTACCATTTTGTGAATTGAGTAAAAGGAGTCGAAGGCAGGTCTTCATAGAGGATGGAGAGTTCAAGGTCACGACAGCCCAACAGCAGAATCTGTAAATGTTAATCTGAGTGATACAAAGATCTGGCAATGCTAAGACTGACCAGATCAACAACTGTTTTGACTGAATGTGCAGCCTATTCTCAGCATTACAGTCTAAGACTTCAGCCCTCTAAGGACAAGTAATGGCACTATCATTCCTTTTCCACAATAAGTCATACTGAATCAATCAAATCTTTATTGTTATTACCAATGGTCCCGAACCAAGTCTGGAGGGATCAGAACATCCATGATTTCCCATCTTTCATAAGACCACTGCATTTCAGGGCTCATTCTCACTGGTAACCCAAACACAGGGCAAAATTAAAATGTTCTGACGGGCAGAACCCATATCCCTGAGGCAAACCCTCCCAGTGTCTGGAGGCTTTCCAGTGAACGACCGTATACGCACTTAGCCCATTCTGCAGTGCTCTTACTGTAGCTTTCCTCACAGAAGTGCCTCCAAATTGTTCTGACAACAAAACATACAGATTCATTTCCCACATCCCTCAAATAACTTCACATCCCTCTGCAACTAAGACCAAGCATCAAGCTGATGTTTGATTACGACACTGATGGGGTGAATGGGCAGTAAAGCCTACCTGTTACCCATGCAAATGACTCGTCTCTTGACTAGCAGCACACTCCAGCACTTGTGGATATGCAAGCTAAAAATTCAGCACCTCAGCACAAACCCACCACTGGAATAGCATTAAAAACAATATTATAGATGTAGGAATCAGAGACAGGAATATTAGAAGACTGAGACACAAAAAAGAGCCATATCTGAATTATTGAACAAATACAAGATTCCCGAGTATGTTAATGAAAACTTTGTTTTGAAGGTATACACTTAATAACAAACAAATAAACAAACCCAAACACTGTAGAAGGATTACATTTCACTAGCTTTGGAAACTCAGACACAGCTGGTCTGATCAGCTGAGCCATTTTCAAGCTGCCACATGCATATCACAGCTCTCACCAAACAGCACTGAAGCAGTTGCTCAGTTGTGGGTGTACAAACACCCCCAGAGGACAGACTGTCCAGGCCTACAGGGCAGCTTGTGTGACTGAGCTCAGGGGGGTGCATTAGAGTTCCTCTCTGTCAAATTAAGTAACAAACCAACACATTTGACTGTTTAAATGTTTGAAATTTGCTGTTGTTGCAAATGGTTCCGAAGCAAACCAGCACTAGCCCTGCATGGCACTCATTTACTCTTTGTACGAGCCACAAAAGGCAGAAAACAGCACATGCGGAAATCTCCAACACCACATTTCTGCGGTCATTACAACCAAATCCTCTACCAGGCACAGCTCAGCCACGCATGAGGTTTAGGTCAAAAGGAGTTCTACCAGTGTAACAACAGCACAAGGGGAAGCTGTGGTCTGGTGTAGCATCTTGCACGTCCATGTTAGTGGTACACCCAAAGGCCACATCAGACATGTGGTTTATATACCCTGTGGGCTGGGCTGACAAAACAGTCGTTGCAATTTGGAACTAGTAACACCCTCAGGTCCAAAGTAGCAATGGACAGACCAGCCTTGGTGGCAGAGCACAGCTCACCACAGGACCCCTTAGCAACAGGGTCATTACCCTGCAATGTACTGCACACCATGACAATTCTGTCCATACTCTCTTTCTCGAGCAGTAAATGATGAGTATAGCATAGGAAAAGGAATCACACTGGGCACAAATTTCAAGTACCTCTGCCTAGAGACTTTCACAACCGTGAAAAAAATAAATTGCAATTTAAGCAAAACAAATCTATAACCTTTTTCTTTGCTATACGGTTTGGGATCCCCTCTCCTACATTTTCAGGATCCCAAGTTCGGTTCCCTTACAGTGACGGTGACAGTGACCCCATCACGACAAATATCCTTTGTGAGAGTGCTGGCAACCTTTTCCCTTCATTTTTGGGGTATCAACACTCAAGACAGGGTGGAGAGTTTTTTTGTTGTTGTTGTTGTTGTTTGTGGTTTTTAATAGCCGTATTGTTACCTGCCACGAAAATAAAAAAACCCACACTTTCGTCCTTTCCCAACCGGTTTAAGATGACAGCAGAAACCATCATCAACCTGGCGCTCTGGATGAACGAAGAGCAGCGGCGGGACAGTCCCGACCCGCTGTTTCCAGTTGCCCTGGTGTTTATCAGGCTGAGCTCGGGGCGTTGCGGGGATGGCCGAGCGGAGCGGCCCGGGGATGGCCGAGCGGAGCGGCCCGGGCGCTGCTCGCGGCTCCCTGTGAGGGCTCTGCCCGCGGCCCCCGGCCCCGCCGCCCGGGCCCCCGTGCGGACGTGGCGCGGCC
>VZRV01000826.1:683566-724152 GCA_013398115.1 Falcunculus frontatus
GGCCCGGCCCGGAGCCGCGCAGCACGAGGACCGGCCCGGCTTCCAGTACGACCACGAGGCCTTCCTGGGCAAGGAGGAGGCGCGGAGCTTCGACCAGCTCAGCCCGGAGGAGAGCCGCGAGCGCCTGGGGTGAGCGCCCGGCCCGGGCGGGAGACGTGGCAGGGGGAGGGCCCGGGGTGGGCCCGGGGCGGAGGAGGCGGCCTGAGGCTGCCTCAGTGTCCCAGGGGGGTGCGGGACCCTTCCCACCCTGAGGGGCTCGTGCAGCGGGACCCTGTACCCCAGTATGGCCTGCGAGTCGAACCTCTGGGTTTCGACTTCTCTTACACCCCGCTGGTTTTGCAAAGGAGTAACCAACAATTCATGGCTTTGGTGGTGGTTTTTTTTCCTGCCTTTTCTGGCCCCGCAGCAGTAAGCCTCGCGGAGGGAGCTGCTGTACGGGGTGCTGTGCCCAGTGTTGGACCTGCTGCCGGAGGGCTTTGCTGCTGCAGCATGTTGGTGTTAATCGAGGTTAAGCCATTCCTTCTTTACAGCTACAAGTTCACTTCAAGCATCTTCCCACAGCTTTTCCACTTGTGACTTCTTTGCTCACAGTGTTTCAGTTGCTCTTACTTCCCTGCTGCTCTTTCTGCCAAGAACAGAGACCATGCCTTACTTTACTGCTTCTCCCTCCTTTACACCTACAGGAAGCCAGATCACTAAGCAGAGCTAAATTTAATAGGAGTTAAAGAAAGAGCCTTTAAGGTAGTTACCACGAAGAAGATTAAAATATCTGCATGTTCTCGCTAAGATTCTCCTTGCCTTCCCTTCCATGGGGAGTGGCACTTGCTAATTTTCTGTCTAGTCCCATCATAAGCCGTAGCACTGTAATCTCACTGAGTAATCTCTATCCTTCTGAAAGCTGTCACTACTGTTTATGTGTCTCAGCAAGTAAACAGATAAAGTGGTTACCAGAAGTGACCAACTTCATCCTCATTGTTTCAAGAAGGAGCAAAAGAAACCATGTTCTCAGCATACATGATCTATGACCTAGATTCTCACGAGTTGTATCACCAAAATGCACATGCCCTCTTAATATTGGTCTGCACTTACTCGTACAGATAATGCAGTCAGGGGTATGATTTAACAATAGAGCTGGTGTTAAACAGTTTTTACAAATGTTAACTCAGCAAGGGAAGAAGTTTAACTTCCAGTGATCTCACTCATTGCCCTTTGGAGAGGTGACACAGGCATGGTAAAGCACAGCCACAGTCAACAACCTTTTAAATGGAGGTGACTGAGGTGGCCCTCTGAGGACACATTGTGGGGTGAGCACTGTGCATCTGAGCATCAGGGATGTGGTTCCTGAGGGGCCTTTGGGAAAGTTTCATACCTTTCAGCATTTCCCAACCTTGTAATTTTGGATAGCATACTAGGAGGTAAAGAGAGGATTTAAAAAACATTTTGTGGCTTAATAATCAGATATACTGAACCCCTTCCAACCAGTTTTGTTATGGGCAACTTCTGTAGTGGTTTACAAATAGTGTCACTTCTCAGTAAGTGATTGGCTTTTAGGAAGAAGGCAGATTTAATTAAAAGTTATTTTTAAGTGCTTTCTGGGAGAAAACAGAAACATACAGTCTGCTACTCTAACCAGAGTACATGCTGTCGTATTTATAAGCCATTTTACTTTGCTTAGGAAGTGTGGCAGCACATTGGTCATCCCAATAATAACAGTAAAAAGTGAGGTCCACAGTCCATACAGCAGCTTTTTACCTGTGCCTTTGGGAGCCTGTTGGCAAGACTGTTTCATTGTCCCCATCTTCAGCTGAGAAGTGGGGTGGAGTAGTGCACATGGATGCAATGGACCTATAAAAACCGGTGAAAAGGAGGAGGCATGAAACATTTTCTGGTACACAGTCCTGACTTCTTTCATGTTATACATTGCCAAGAGCTACTAGCATAATCATTTAATACATTTAACAGTAGAAAGAAATACCAGATAAACAAATGAAATTAAATTCATCATGGGGAAAATCTGGTGACAAATAGAGTCCGTCATGCAGGGAAAGGGACCTTTGGCAACCAATTGATACAAAAGAGAAAAGATTTTCTGGTCAGTTAATTCATACTTTACTAATTCAGAAAGGAAATTCAGCAGCCCCTTTTTTGCCCCGTAGCTCAGAAGCGGGGTGTTTATAAATTCAGTCCGATATTATCAGACTCACACAAGATTGCTTTAAGTTCAGCAGAAGCTGCTGCTGTTATTTCAGCAACCACTTTTGTAACAAAGGCTTGGGAAGAGACATTGCTTCGCTACTTGAGCAGTTCCAGTTGGCCAGGTGTGGTTTCTTTGTGGAGAACCAAGATATGGAATTGAAAAGTATGTTTAAAAGTGCAGATCTTTTCCCTGTGTCCTGTGGCTGCCTGGAGGTTTAGGGAGCTCACCTGTTGAATGTCAAGTCAGGATTTAGGCGAGTCAGCTCCTGCTCTTACCTCTTCATTCCGATGGCACGTCAGTATTCCATAGGCATGGCATGAGCCAGCCACCGGACGAGGCGCAGGGCACCTGCAGACAGACTGCCCCTGCACCTCATGAGCAGGGTGAAGGGTGCTGATGTGCCCAAAGCCAGTCTGGATGTGCCAGAGAACCAAGGTGCCCCAATTCCTGAAGCAGGGACAGAAGCCAGTTTTACAATCTCAGCCCCAAAATGGTGGAGTTTATCTATTGTAGAGAGATTAATTGCAGAGAATGTAAATGGTAGAGAGAGTATTGTCCTTTTTTTTAACTGCAGCTGTGTGCAGAATGTTTCAAAGATGGAGATTTCCCTGGGAATACACCAGGACCTGTCACTCCTGCTGATTTCAACAGGGCTTGAGGCTGGCAGCTTTACACTGGACAGAGGTTTATAGCCCAGCTGCCAGCAATGGCTGGAGACCTGCAAGACTTGATATTGCTTTAATGAGTAACAGGCATTCCTGGCAACACCAGCAATACTGGTTTCCATTGGGAATGAAAGAAAAGAAACTAGTGGAGGGACAGGCATGGAAGGGGAGACTGTACCTGGTGTACATCCCCAGCATTACACTGTCATATAACTCACTTCACCCTGCTGTGAGTCTGCTGGAGAGCCAAAGGAGAAACTGCAGGTGTCCACCAAGTCCTGGATTCTTGCCCTGTTTGCCTCCAGCAAGTTTGAGTACAGGCTTTGTCCTGAAGTGAAATTGGTGTCTCCTGCTCTGAGCCAGCATGGCCACGCCCTATAGGCAGTGAAGAACAGGTCCCCCTAAGATAGGAGACACGACCTAAGAAAGCCAGGTATTCTCTGTTCGCTAATTTTGGTTGTGCAAGTTCCCTTTGAATTATTTGTAGTAATGTTGAATAACAAATAGAGACATATTCCTTAAGATGATGTGTAAAATGCAGGAAAGCCTTAACCAGTAGGACAGCTTTATGAGTTTGGGGCACTCCGTTTTTGTGGAAAAGCAGGGCCAGGTAAAGATTACTAAAATTGGCCTGACATGCAGTTTGGTTTTCTGCCAGCTCTTAAAGATGCTGATCTCTTTTTACAGGAAGATTGTGGATAGAATAGATGACAACAAAGATGGCTATATCACAACAGAGGAATTAAAAACCTGGATTAAACGAGTACAGAAACGCTACATCTATGAAAATGTGGCTAAAGTTTGGAAAGACTATGATCTAAACAAGGATGATAAAATTGCCTGGGAAGAGTACAAACAAGCCACATATGGTTATTATCTAGGTAAGAGAACATCTTCAGATTTTATGATCAAGGATTTTTGAGATTATAAAATATGATTTCTTGCCTTACAGTCAACAGGAGTTTGGTGTCACATTTAGGGCTCTTGAAGCTCACATGAAATTTTATAGATGCTCAGAGGTCAAATGCACTTTTTAGTTATTTATTGCAGTCCTTTGCATGTGGGTCACCAGCACACAGAAGGTTTTGTAGAGGTATCATTAAATATTCTGACACAGCTGAATTAAAGTCTCCTCCAGTTAGAAATATAATATTTTTTAACATTAAAATGGGTACTTTAATTAAAAAATAATATATTGTCTAATTAACTATATTTGTGGATTTAGTCTCTAAAATCTTAAGTCTAGATGTTAAAAATTTAGTCTGTGTCTAAGCTATAGCAAAGTTATTGATTAAAATCATTCTTGCAGAATAAAATGCTTCAAACTGTGATCAACTGCAAATGAAAATCCTTAACAAATCAGGCAAAAGAAACATTTATTAAAAAATATACCTGAATTCCCCCCACCCCCCCACCACATTCCCTTTGATTTTATAAGTTAATGAAGGAAGAGGAGGAGAAGAGATCACTTAAGCTAAAGGGCAATACTGACAGAGCAACAAATCAGTATTAATTGACCATTTATACTTACTGGAAATGAGAAGACAATATTTACCTACTACAGAGGCAGTTTGTAGAGCAAGCTTCCTGTAGCAGTAATAATTCCAAAGTCTACCTTAGATTAAAACAGAGCTTGTTACATTTGTGGAAGGAAATATTTGACATGCAGTCCCTGTAGCTTTATCCCTGGAAGCCTTCTCAGCCCTTTGTCTTTGCTCCTTCTAAGCCCCAAGATTTGGAGAGCAGCATTCTGGGCTTAATGAATACTTAAAATTCCCATCTCTAATTCCTGGCATAGTCTTTTTCACCTGTGTTTGTCTCCCAACATATGAATTGTGAAATTGTTATGAGTATTTTTCATTTTTAAAGTCAGTTTAATGATCCTATTTTAAAAATTATATCAAATACCATTCCTTTTATGCCACTGAACACTCTGAAAAAATGTCATTGTTTTAAACTGAAAATAATTGTTAGGTTCCCTGTAGCAGAGGCGTAGCACTGAGATAATTTCAGTCACTCTGCCACCTTCTGAAACCACGTTTCCTTGGTTTGCTCTTCTTGAAACTGAAAAGTTGTGTGGATCATACTGATTCCTAAAGAAGAAGAAAACTTCTATGAATGAAGTCTACCCCATATACTGCCTAAGTGGTGCTTGTAAAGGCAGATAAAAAAAAAATCTGTGAGGCGTAATAAACAATACTGCAAAATCCATTAATCTGGATTGCAACAGAAGGCTTGCTCAGAAATTTACCTCTACTAACTGTCACCTTTAAAAATCAAACCAAGTACTTGACCCCTGAATTTAAAACTTCACAGGGAAGAGAAGTTCCATTTAGAACAACAGCTATTCTGGCAATAAACCTTTTTATTTCTAGACTCAAACAGCTTTGTTTTGCTAGTACGTTTTAAAGGAAAGCACTTCTGAGATCATCTTGATTCATTTGTAGAAAATCCAGAAGAATTCCAAGATGCAACTGATCAGCACAGTTTTAAGAAAATGCTGCCTAGAGATGAAAGACGATTCAAAACTGCAGATCTGGATGGAGACTTGGCTGCCACTCGTGAAGAATTCACTGCTTTCCTTCACCCAGAGGAGTTTGAGCACATGAAAAACATCGTTGTCTTAGTAAGCAAAGCAAAATCAATGCCATTATTTCTACTTTTATGGATGAACTTTGAAGTCTTCTCTAACCTTTCCAGGCAGGGTTTAGAAAGAGACACACACATAATAGCTAAATGGGGAACAGAAAAGGATGTCTTTCATGATACTCACTTGATTTAGAACTCTCAGTATAAGAAAGACTTGTTAAGTGCACTTAGACAGCTCCTAAATTGAATCAAGAAACAATCTTGGGGCACAGACTTAAACTGAAATAAAAGGAGGGTGTGCTGACATGCAGCAGCTGAGTGTTTCATGCAAGCTTGTATCTGCCCCTGACTTAAGCAGTTCATTCATACAGGGAATTTTTTTCAACATGAAAGGATATTTGTATATTCATTGTATAAACAACAGTCACCCTGGACTTAGTGAGACTACATTCACTTGTGTACAGGGGCAGGTCAAGGCCTCAGAACATTAAATGATCAAAGGTAGGTAGTCAGAGCTGTCAGTTTTTTCTTGATTACTTTCATGCAAAATTGTTTTCCAGGAAACCTTAGAAGACATAGACAAAAATGAGGATGGTTTTGTGGATCAAGACGAGTACATTGGTAAGTGCTGTTACTTGTTTCTTATATTATCTCCAGTCCATTTTTCCATCTTCTTTCAAATTTGCAGCAGCATTAACAGCCTAGAGATGAACAGTTCTGTGTTCCAGTTCGACTATTTCACACCAACCATCCAACCCAGAAAGTTTAATTTCATTTTAGGTAGATAACGACGTGACCAGGAAAAGTTCCTCACACTTCACAGCACAAAATTCTCCTCTTGTTCTCATTTAACTCAGCTAAGAGTTACATGAGAACAAAAGAAGAGAATTTGGAATAATATTTTTCATGGCAGGGATATTCTCTGTACATTACACCATGTTAACTGCTGTTTGAAGGCATTGTTTAGAAATGCAGGAGGATCAGAAAATGAATTAGTCTTTTCCCAAGGTTGGATGGTTCTCAAATATCCAAAACACCTGGGAAGCAAACATTGCAAAAAGAGAAAATTCACCTTGTTCCTGCTAGGTTTTTTCCTAGTTTAATTAGTAAGTAAAGCCCATACTTCTGGAGTGATGGTACCATTATATTTTGATGAGTTTTAAATCCAGAAAGTAGCACTAAGAAAGCATCAGTACAAAGTTGGATGAATCTTTCTGTTTCTAGTGGTGCTATAAAGATCACTTCACATAGAATCAGGAACAATATACACACACTAATTAATGGCAGGGGGGTTCTGTTCCCTGTAAATTATATTTAGCCCAGAAAGTGAATGCTATTCATCTATGACTGAAATAACAGAGGAGCATAATTTCCACAGTAATTTCAGTTCATTCAGTGACATTACCTACATATAATTATAAGGTAATTGTCAACATTTGTTACTATGTGAATGCTGGTTTTTCTTGTCTTCTATAGATAGGAACATAGAATGTTCTAGTCACGATCACCCCACATTGGCAAGGATGATAAAAATCAAATTGACAGGACATGTCAGTTGCTTCAAATAAACAATATAATTTGCACTTTAAAAAATGAAAAAAGAAAGTGAATGTGTTGTCTGAAGTTTTCTTCATGAGTTGAGAAAACTATGTTTAAAATATTCCTACTTTCCTTTTTCAGATGTAATGTTTTTAAATTTTGATGAACTTGGGATCAGGAAACCAATAGAAAACTAAGTCTCTTCTTTGCTAGTTTATAAGGAACAACAAAAAGAAGTCCAAAAATTTCAGTCTAGATCGAGTGTTTGTTGGGGAGATTTTGTGAAGGTTATAGTATGATTCCACCCTCTTTTTCCTTCTTTCCTCCCATTTTGTCTGTTGCAAAATTTGGTTTAGATTTACATAAGCAGCAAAGCAAAATACCTATAAAAGTGTTGAGCAGAGAGAACTAAATTCTCACTGCGTGTGGGCAGGCAACAGAGTATTTCAGGGACACTGAGGACAATGGCAATGGAGAACCTCAGCCCAGTATACACAGTCACACTGCAGGGTCAGGGAGGTTATTCCTGCCTTTAAATTCAGCATTTATGTTTCCCATAGATACCAGCCAGCCTCTGGCCCTTACACCATCCATGTGGGTACACTTCTCCTTAGCACATCCTTGAAAACCAAGCCCAAAAGGCATTGGAGAGGAGAGGATAGTATCACAAAGCAGGCTTTAATTCTAAATAAAAAAGTGGAAGGCTTGAGGAATAAGCAGTGATGAGCAGAAAAGGATTGGCTGCAGTGACCAGAAGAATGACATGGACACACCACTCATCATTTGGAAAGCCCTGTGATGTAAAGAACAGTTATAAGTCACTTGGTTTTAATAATCCCTGGCACTCTCCTGTGTTTATTCAGAAAGCAGCTGCCACTGTGGCGTGGTCCTACCACTGCTTTCAAAATGTAGCACAGGACTGAGGTACAGAGCAGCTCACGTGTGTAATGTCTGCATCCCGTGTCACAAACGGTGCTCCCTCCTCAGGTACCAGTCTGTGACAAGTGCACTGTGCCTGTGGTTTCTCACAGAACGCACCATGATTCATGACTTCTCCAGGTCTGTCTTTGTGGAAGAATGTCTTCTTCTGGAATGTACTACAGCACTGCATGATTAAAAGAGAACTGATCTAGTAAGCTGAGTGTCTCTTACACAGACTTTTCTAAGAGCAGTACAGAAGCATGCAAGTTCCATTTAGCAATTTTTGTTTGCCTAAATTCCCCCTGTGCCTTTTTTCCTTTATTCACTCTCTGCTGGCTGGAGTCTGATCTTACCCACAAAGACATTTGCTGGGAGGACAAGATAAAATGGCTGAGTTCCTTTCTCCCTGTGTGACTGAGCCTAGCACTAAAGTTTATGACTGCTATTTAATCAAAGATCCTTAGAGGATTTTGTTCATCCTGAAATTCAGCAGAATTTCAAGTTCAAAGTTCAAAGTTCAAAGAAATACCTTTGAACATGTCCACCTCTCCTGTTAGCCTCACCAGCAGTCCACAGGTATGGTACAGCGTAATGTGAGAATGGGCAGAATCACCAGCAGTGAAGAAATAGGCCTGAGAGAAGATACACATAGCTACTCTATTTACACTCCACATTTCTTCTTTTGTACAGAGACACTGCAAAGAGTGAAAAGTTCAGTCTTTCTCTGAGGAATGCTGTGCAAATATCTTTAGTTTGTGCGTAATTTGCAAAGTAAATATGACTCAAGTAAGACCCTTATTTTGTCTCCAGCTGATATGTTTGCAAATGAAGAGGGTGGACCAGAGCCTGACTGGGTGATTACAGAGCGTGAGCAGTTTTCGGATTTTCGTGATCTCAACAAGGATGGAAAGATGGACAAAGATGAGATCCAGCACTGGATCCTCCCCCAAGACTATGACCATGCACTAGCTGAAGCCAGGCACTTGGTCTATGAATCTGATGTAGACAAGGTATGTAGTGTTCCAGTATAGTTTTTAAAGAAGTTATATGAGGTGGTGTGGGTTTTTTTAAAATACCAGCTTGCAAGAATTTATTCCTAATAACTTTTCTTCAGAGGCTAGAATTGCTAGTGGATTAATGTCTCCATGCCAGTTTCAGTTGGTAGTGTTAAAGTCACAAAGTAAAAGTAGTAAAATACACTTTACCAGCTCTAGAAGTTCCCCTGGCTTTCATTAGACGAGATAAGAAACTGTCATCTTAAACCTGGATGTTTAATGCAGCAAAAATACTCTTTTTCCTTTAAGAGTGGCCATGACTTTTGTATGTTAATATAGACTACAAGAGGAAAATAAAGCTGCATTTAGATGAGGGGTAGCAAAACCACTCTCAGTTCTATAATCAAACACGTCTGTCACTTAAACACTGGTTCTGATGTGGGACAGTAGATTCCAGATGGTGATCTTCAGATGTGTAATGCAAGGAAAGTTGGAACCTGAAAGCCAAAATACTCTTAACACAGAAAGTGTAAATTGCTAACATAAGCAACCATCTTCCACAAACTACACCAGAGGATTTTCGTTTTTACTGTCAGGAAGATGAACCAAACCGCAGGGCAAAACTGTGTACCAGATAATCCACTGTTAACCTACTGCTTGGCAGTGAGTTCATTGCAAAGAACTTTCAATTAGCAGTTTGACCCAACTGAAGCATGTGGGACTTCTATCTTCCGCTGAGGTCCAAATTTCACTCACTGTGACAGCTACAGATGATTGCTGAACCTGCAGTCTGCTGCTGTGAAGAACTGTGTGTTTCCCAGGACTCTTGCAAGTCTGTGCTGGTGTGTCTTTGACTAAGCTTTGAAAATATTCTTATAGAGGTTTTGTTTTCCCCCTACCAGGATCAAAAACTGACAAAAGAGGAGGTTCTAGACAACTGGAATATGTTTGTTGGAAGTCAAGCTACTAATTATGGGGAGGACCTCACAAGAAACCATGATGAACTATGATACTATGTACCAACCAGCATGCCATACGTCGTTTCTCCACTTTACTGAAATTACTGTGTCCATCCCCTCTTAGAGGGAAGATGGGCAAGAGACACTCAGAACTGAATGACTTGCATTAATATTATTTTTAACATGCCAGGTTATTACCTCAGAAACCACATAGAAATAGCTTTTTTTACTCTTTTCACATGGTTAAATACACTATAAAATGACTACAGTTTTATTTTTGAAAAAGCAAGAAGGTAACTTTTCTGAATAGGTTAGAGCCTGACATGGAAAAGGCACTTCTAAAAACATTATTGCAGAGACCTTTAATAGCCAAGTATTTTCTTCAAATACCCAGTTTTACCATAGTGAAATGCACCTAGGATTAGAAACCTAATGTTTAAACAGACTTAAGTTATTTAGTTGTCTTTTCTAATAGCATGTAACAGTTTAGAGTTAACCCTTTGAGCCTCCTCTCCAGAGAAGAGTTTGATACCATCTTTCTCTCCACAAAGTTTCTGTGTCCCAGTTTGGGTCAGTGGTGCTGCAGGAGTGTCCAGCAGCCCCCTGGCTCCTGCTTTATGAGTGTAAGATGCACAGGTGGCCCTTGTCCCTGACCCCACCACAGTGCAGAGATAGCACTGGGGCCCAACCCCGGCCTTGCCAGCCAGGGATGCAGAGTCCAGCGTGGCAGCTGCTCCTTCTTTCTGCAGGGTAAGGTACAACTATTTCTGGGCCCTTGGGTTTGCTGTTCCCTGGGAGGAGTTGTGCTACATGGAGCATAATTTATCTCCCGCTTTTCACACTTTACCCGAGCCATACTCTTGTTCACACAGTGTGAATGGCAGCAGTTTTGTGATGGAGAAAGAATGAGACATATCACCCCTCTGGGCCTTCTGTCTCCTCTGCCACATAAGAGGACAGATTTTTGTGGCTGAGGTTCTGAGTTTGTGTGTATATACGTATAAGTACATGTTACTGAAGCAACTCTAAATACAGCTCCCCTTCCAAAAAAGGGGGGGAAGCTTTCCACACAGGTGCTTTCTTTTTTACTGTATAATGTGAGTTGTTACATGTATATTTTTATATACCCAAATTATCTAAGTTTGGTTGTTTGTAAATGTACTGGTTTTAAAATAAGCACAATAAAACCAATACTTCTTTTTGACACTGTGAAGGTGCAATAATGCTAACACAGATTAGCAGAGAGGGATGATGTGAAAGAGCAAACCAAGCCTCTGAAGCCAGTAGTTCCCAAAGCACTGGGTGGTCATTTCCAAAAGCATCTGGCCATACAGCACCAACTGTTCTTCCTCACCTCATTAAAAAAAAAAGAAAATCCAAAAAGGAGGGCAGTATACATAATTTCTGTAACTAGAATTTGTTCTGGACACTAATACTGGGCAATCAGGGCTCCACAGCAGCATTCTCTGGGAGGTTCCTGGAAGGTTTGGTGTACAGCCTCACACACTCATCCAGTAACCATCCAGAGGGGAGCTTTGAGACTCCCAGGATGTGAGACACTTCAGCAGTTCAACGCACTTGTGAAAATCATCAGGAGACAATGCAGAACTGTGACCTCCGTAAACAGTGTCATTTTTATAAGGTCATAGAAGAACCATGGTGTAATATTTTACATCTTGCAGTTGAAGATAATTAAATCTAGATTGCTGAGTCTGACAGAGATTTCATGTGCTTGCTGGCACCACTACTAAGCTTTTGGGGTGCACTTCTTATGACATTGCCAGCAATGTCTCTGAAAAATGCCTACCTCTTCCACTAACATACAGTAGGGCAAATGTCATAAAAGTGAACTGGTTCTGCTTTTACAGTACCCTCAAGTAAAACAAAAGCCTAAATGCAATGTTATCTGAGAAGCAATAAAATTGTATCCTGGCATGTGTAAATGATAATATATTTTGTTTATGGCTTGGATTTGGAAAGGTTTATTGTACTCAATAATCCTGACAATCTTTATCAAACTAACATATTTTACTAACACATTCTCAGTGCTCTCTATGCACTCAGATTATCTTCTGTTTCAGGAAACAATACCTTAAAAGACCTCAAAAAACCGCTTGTTTCCTGCAAGTGAAACTACAGCTCAGACTGGATACTAAGCCAAGGATTTTCACTGGAGCCCAGGGGAAGGTTGTTTGCTCACTCTTGTTGAAATTCAGTGGGAGTTGGGTGCTGAGACACTAAGCATTGTTGCCCTCAGCTAAACATGACACTTCCAAATGCACTGTGCGCTGTCCCAACAAAAAACCACATCTGTGCTGTGACGAGCAATCACATTTTCTTCCACATTACTAAATGAATTTGGAACAGAATTAGCAGCATGCAAGAAAAAATCGTGTTCTCATATTTGTTCTTGATTCCTGTTACTGCTTGGAACACATTAGTATTTTCCAGGATAAAATGATACTTAATATGAGTAAGAATGCTGAAATCAGATGAGTTGATCATTCAAACAGTAAGGGAAAATTTGGATCCATAAAAAGCTTTCCTTTTTTTCCCAAAAGAATGGTATTTGGGTAGCATATATCCAGCTAGGAAAAAGGCAAACGTCAATTAGAATGAGGTTTAAAATAATCAAATTATTTATCAGTAATGGGTAATGGGGTCATGATAAGATTAGGAGCTTTTTAAATAAAGCAGAATGTAGAAACACTTTTTTAGAGAATGTAAATATCTCTGATGTGATTTCAGTTTAAAGGCTTCATTGTTTCTGCAGTTCTTCATGGTGTTTCTCTTACCAACATTCAGTAATGGCCCAGTACATTCCATGCACTAAATTTCCCTTTCAACCTCAATGCACTATGGAAGAGTAACTCCAAAAGAGACTAGAGCTTCTGGGTTTAAATTTAACACTATTTAAGGAAAGCAAACCTTTGCTAGGGGATATAACTGTTAACATTGTGATTTTTCAAGCCTAAGGTTTCTAATGGTGTTTGACTGTTCCAGAGATAACATTTTTTTTCTTAGGTAACATATTTCAACTCATATTATGAGCAAACGTTACAAAATTTTAGTGTAATGTGAAATACTGTAATGTCAGATAGCATTATTTATCTGCTTAATATGACAAAAACCATTAATTGCTGGGAGCCATACTTCATCCCAGCAACATGAAAATCCATTTTGTGCCTATCTTGTCAGTTATTGCCGATTTTCTTAATCAATTGTGACACAGTGAAATTCTGTTGGGAAGTGTGTTTATATATTTCCAAATGCAGGTTCTGTATGGTAACTCTTATTACATAGATCCTCCATTAACTCTGTGTTTTCACTATGCCTGTGCCACAATACATCAGCGGTGCATTTTTCTTACTTAGATATCTGGAATAGCCATTATTATTGCCCATGCAGTTTTAATTATTGGAATTTATGAAATGAGCTAAGTGGATAATGTTCATTATCTTATAATTCCATTTAATGATTCAGTCAGGTTGAATCTGTCTCCTATTCCAATAAAAGGTACTGTACATAACTCCCTGAGGAAAGGAGATCACAGCCCATCCTGATCTCATTACACTTACACAAGTACCTTACAATAGTTGCATAATGCTTTACTGTTTGCAGTGCAGAAGCTGATCTTGATCCCAGTGAAGTTAACATGAACTCCTAGTTCTAAGGAGTATAAGAACTAGTCTAAGTCCTAGTCTTAGGCCTTGGCCACCCAAAGGCAAGCAGAACAATGGGGTGGTGGGACTGGAGGTCAGAAATAACCTTACAACCTTCAGATCCTGATCTCACTACTACAGAGCACCAACATTTGGGAATTTAGACTGATTCATACTCCTGTGAGATAGTTAAAGTCTAGTTCATGGGAGACAGTGTCTTAGTGGTCTGTTCAAGGAGCCTGAGGCATTTGATCGAGTCATGGTGGCATCACTCTTAGCAAATGAAGTGAGTTTTACAGAGTGACAGAAGGATCTACAAAAAAGATTTCATAGCTAAAAATTTTGCAAAGCCTGACTTGGCTTATAGTCAAGCATTTGGAAGCATCCACCACTTCTCTTTTCATCGCTCCAATTTAGTGTGTACTGTATTCAATATGTCCAGCAAGGAGCATATTAACCATATTCACTAATTACAAAGGGAGAATTTAGGATTATTTTCCACTGAAGTTTCAAGCACCATTAAGGCTGATGTCCCTGACACTCAAGTGCTGTATAGATTATACCAGTCATGATGAATTTCAAAGCAACCTCAGAACAAGTTACCAGCTTTCCCCTAGTGTGAAACGGTGAACAAGGGGCACACATGTCTATGTGACACAACAGGCGATTTCACACCTGCATTCTGCCTCTCCACAGGATGAAGGAAAATATCTCCAGCAGATGGGAGCGTTTCTTCACTATGGCAGTGACTGGAATACAATTATCCTGTGTATGCATTACTATTCCTAAGTAAGAGATATCCATCCTCAGCACGAGTGTTGGCTCTGAGGGCAACAGAGGCAACAGAGCTCAGTTTCATATACTGCATATTAGGTTTTTTCCCTGTGGAAGAATTTATTTCATAATCATAAAGGGTCCAAACTATGGTCTGTTTGGCTAGCTTTTGAAGTTTTAGTATTTTTAAGTGTTTCTTAGTTGACCTAATTTGTAAACTTGGCCACATTTGTGGTCTGATACTACCACATACCTGAAATTCCAGAACAGCTGTATAGAACAAGTCATGGCATGATCCTGAATCTGAGTACTAATTAAGGATGACACATACATTAGAAATGACAATGTTTCATCATATCAACAAGAATTTAGATATGCATCAAGACACTTAAGAAATATTTTCTTTATATGGAAATAGCCTGACAGCCTTTAAAAAGGACCAATCGGGGTACTAAAAATGAAAAATCAGTATAGCTTTTGAAGACATACTTTGAAGTAATTACTGTACTTACTGAAATCCCAAGAGCATGATGTTCTCAGGACTTCTCAGGACATACCTTCTGTTTGGATAAAAGCCAGTGAATGTAATGTTTCAGGAAGAAAGTAAAAGTAGGGATGGGCTTTTATCATTAGATCAACTGTAAGATAACACAGACATACAAAACATAGTATTGACGAGATGAACAGGTTCGATACATCCCCCCAGATTACTCCCAGTGCCCTCCTCCAGCTTTAAATTCAGCTGAAGTTCTGCTGACATGGCTTTCACTGCATCACACAGGGCCTTGGTTGCTGGGACACAAAAGGAAGCAATGCTAGTTGAGAACCCATCGAATGACAAGAATTCAGGTGGCTAAAACTTCCTGTAATCTTTACATGGTAACATGTAGATGAGACACTTTAAAATCATAGGGAGCATCTTTTTTAAAGGGTGAGTTCACAAGGAACTTTCATGGGCAGCAGAATTGGAGCAAAAAGAGTGGCTGGAGAGGTATCCTAGAATATAACAAAACCAAAAGCTCTCTTCATTCCTGCTTTTAGTTTGGAAGAATTTGCATTGATTCCTTTGCCTTGTTTGTTCTTAAGTTTTAAATTCAGTTAACAGTACAGATGTAATATTTCTGGGGACCCTCAAACCTCCCCAAATTGCTTTGAAATGTTTTGTGCCAAAGAAATGAAGTTTTAACAGCTGTTGCACCTGCTCCAAACTGGATACAGCAAAGTATAGTTAAACAAACAATCAAAAAAATCCCACAAATGCAAGAGACTAAAGAAAGTATTATTCCATTATTCCTATATATACTTATAAATATATGTAACCTGAAACAGACATATTTAGGGTTATACTAAGTTGGAATATTTCATTTACTACAAAATAATTTAAAAGTTAGCTCTATACCAGAAAAGTATTTGTATACTTGTAGGCTAGAGAGTACTGTTTTCATGGAAGCAATAAATGCAGTAATTTACACTTGAGTTTAGTCAAACTAGCAAATGTTTCCTGCGTGGGTCTTTCTCTAGGATAGCTGCATGACCTATTCTTGAGCTAACAGTCAAACCCCATTGCTTTGTGCCAAGGCTGCCTACTCAGCTTCTTAATAAAAATGTCTGTGTTAGATCAGCTCTACACGTGCTGCGTGTTCTGGGTGCGGAGTTTGGAAACTTTCAATCATCACAAAACCATTATGAAATTATTTCGTTATAAAAAGGACCTTTCTAAAGCCTTGTTATCCACTTGCAGTAGATTTACAGAACAGTTCTGTAGACATCTGAAGGGTTGTAATAATTTCTTTTTCCTCTTTTTGCAAGGAAATACATTTTCTGCACTTGTTACCCCAAAGGTTGTAAAAAGTCAGCTTGCATACAAGATGTTAAAATAGATCCTCTGGGATAAGGAACCTGGTGATAAGGTAGGTTTTGACCTGAATCAGACTGTATTTATGGTCCTGCTTTGCAGTGTTTTCAAAGAATTTGCTAAGCATGTAACTGTGATGTAAATGAACATATACTTTAATAGTGGGAACCTGTGTCCAAAACGCAGTCAACAGGGACAAGTAGGGCCCTTCAACTGGGGCTTGAGAAGGTATAATTATGGTTGCATAAACATCCCCTCTTTATATTCCTGCATCCCTTCATCACATACACAAACACAGTTGAAATGAAACAGGCAAGATGAAGAGCGATGAGAAACGACATGAAATACTGCTTTTAAAATCTACTTTATTCAACTGGAAACAAAACATTTTAAAAGGTGATAATGCTCTAAAAGCTATTTAACTCACCAGCCAAATCAAACTGACCAAAATCTAATTTATTCCTTGTCTTGTTTAGCAGATGCTTAAAAGATCAATATAGTTGTCTCTGTAGATCGACATGAAATATTAACCAGCCTGAGTGTTCTGAAGCTTTTTACAACATATTCAGCCTCATTAAACATTAAGCAGCCTTGAAATATAAATATAAAATAACTATCAGCTTCCTATCCTTCAGACACAGAACAAAGGTAACTCAAATGTGGGAAGCATGAGGAAAATATATTAAATGAACTGGGAATTCACAGAGAAGTTAACTTAGGAAAGCTGTCAGTATAAGTTGGCTCAATCAGATACAATTTACCACAAGGAAAGAAAATATCTCAATATCAGAAGAATATCTGTTACAGAATAGAACAGTAGTGTGGCATTTATATCATGACAAATTAATAGAAATAAACCTCTGACCACAACCATACTAATCTGGGGTCCAGTCATCGTTTACACTCCAGCTCCTCTCACCCCTCGTATTTGCTGTCAGACCTCCTCCCCAGGTTCAGCGAGAACAGAGCCCTCTTTTCTCTGCTTTTCTTTACTGCTTGGTATGTTAAAAATATCTGGGCAATACAGCAGAAAGGAGTTTCAGGTTCACTAAAGGGAAATGTCAGCTTTGCAAATCACTGAAAGTAACCGGACATAAACTGTCAAAATAAGTCAGCGAGACAGTGTGGTTATTGTCAGCACGTAACTCAAGCCTGCAATCCGAGCTGTGGCTAAAGGTTAGAGACAATATAGCAAGACAGTCCTACCAGAATGTACAGATCGACTAATTTAGCTTAAAATGCTATTTAATTTTAATATATGTGGTATGTTTAATACCTTTTTCTCCCTTTTAGCTGCTTGCTTTACTATTACTGCATGCTGATAGTGAAGAATAAAATCCAACCTCTCACAGTATCGCCTTCACCACTGCTGAGTCTGCCAGGGTTTACAGAGAAGCTTTTCATGTTGCTTTCTTACTGCTACTTCTTGTCTGGTGTTGGTGTCAGAGCAGACGTACCAGTGCTGCAATTCATTGCAGCAACCTTCTCTCAATTTGGCAAGAAGTGAAACTGTGTGGGATTCATTCCCCTGCAGAGAGACAAGATTTTGGAAACAGTATATGGAGTTATTAAGTTCTAATTCTCTTCTCCAAAATGAAGGTAGGAATGCCACCAATTAGTCAATGCAAAAACCATAAGGAGTTGAGAATGAAACCAAGAAACTAATTTGGTACACCTAGAGGCAAAAAGAAAATATATTTAATATAGATATTTTTGAATTTTTGCAGCATAAGCAAGATAGCAGTGGGCTCACATAAAGAGTAAGTGTATCAGACACATTAAGAAGTGGTATTCAAATAGCATTTGACATTGGGCTATTTTTGCTGCATTCTCAGAATAGAACTGGAAAGATACTTTTTCATTCCACTGCATTACACCATATTTTTATACTTTCTCTACCTGTATGCCACACTGTTAACAAGCATTGATTTGAACAGCATCAAATCAAATGTTTTACACTCACTTGCATGCTAAAATTTTAGATGTGCTTTGTAGACAGGGTTACACTATCTCCAAACATGTATTTTAAAATTAAATTCAAAATTATGTGTAATGGGAAAAGATTATACACATTGTGAGCAAATTGTTAAGTCAAAGGGTCAAATCATAGCCAGCTGTGACAGGCTTGTGGAGGGCAAGCAAAGCCTCAGATTTCCTGTACCCTCTTCAGTTCTGCACCATCCCTCCCTGCTTCCAGTAGAACTCAGAACAATCCCAGATAAAAGCCAGGAACCACCATAACCACGCTCATCCCTTCACTGTTATGCCTTTTTATTTATTTATTTATTTTCTGCCTGGAGATTCTCGGAGCTGAGCTGCCTCCTCATTTCCGCTCAGCAGTGACACGAGGAGTCACTCACATTTCTTACAGCCACAAAGGAGCACCATGAAGCTGTAACTAGGCACAGGGATGAGGCTGCACGGCGCAGGCAGGAATGGACAAAATTCTCACAGCAACTTAAGGAACAGTGTGGTGCCTTGCTTGCTTCTTTAATCGGAGTCTTTGCCTAAATTGCAGGTCCTGCAGGTTGTTTGGGAAGAAAGGTAATTTGACAGTTATGTCAAGCATTTCTTTGATACCGTGGTACAACACAGAGGACTCGAACAAGGAGGTTTTCTTGCTGAAATTGTCACAGCTCTTTTATCCAAAAATCCTCTTTTCTCAAGGCTGTGCTCATTCATGTGTCATCCTTGTATCTCACTGAGCTGCTGGCGTGTAGGAAACAAGCCAAAGACCACAGTTAGAAGGTCACCTAAGTGTTACGAAATTGGCATTGATGCTTAGGGTAGAACAAGCAGGCACAAAGATGGGGATGGATAGGCAACGGTAGTATTGTGAAGGGAGAAGAATTTTCCCTGTCCAACTGCTCTCCAATCAAACTTGGAAATGAAGCCTCTGCACTGATGAAATCTGCTTCACTTTTTGTGCTTTGCTCTCCTTGAAAATCTGAGTAACATTAAAACTAAAATGAATGCCAAATTTACTGTAAATATTTGCTTAGACAAGGTATAACTGCTTGCTTTGATCAAGCTGCACAACCCATTTTCTGGAATGCAATCTTTGAAGTCTTGCGGGTTCTTTTCATACGAGACCTCTCCTGTCCATGCACACAGCTAAGCTTTTTAGCCAGTCCCTCATTACTCATAACTTTATTACTACGGTGGTTTTTTCCTGAATGCACAGCTCCAAGAAACACTGCAAAGCAGAGCCAATAACTTCACTCCCTCCAGTTCATCCAATTCCATGGAACTTACCTTCACTTTCAAAACTCCTCAATATCGCTGATCTCTCAGCCACTGCTGAAAGTTTTATTTCTATTTTTCACCCACCTTTTGTTTATTTTTTAAAGGCCAAAGGGAAGAAAAAAAAAGTGTGTATGGTCCCATGCTGCTCCTCATATTTCAGAGGGTTTTCTAAAGTTGTAGTTAGCTCCATATGCTCTCCTCAGCCACATCTTCTAATATAACTGCCAACCAGCACATTATTATGCTTCCTCTATCAGCAAGACAAAACAGAGAGGAAGAAATGAAGATCTAACAGAGCAATTCACATTGCAGAGAGTGGGGAGGAAGAAACTTCGTAAGACTCCCACCAGTCCCATCCAGGGTGTTGAACTCAGGCTGTGCATTCTTTCCTTTGCCTCCAACTCTGTGCTTTCCTTTTTCTTGTGCTGTAATTGCTTCAGCAATCTCTTTTGGTCCAGCACTGCTGCAGTGGTTAGGACAGTGAAATTATGCCTCATGACTTGGATTCCTAAGAATTACAGTAATACAAGTAATAAAATACCCACACTTTTATCTTTATTTGACGAAAATTCATACCTCAAGAGCACCAAACCATGAAGAAATAGCATACAAGGGAGAGAGAAAATAATCACATGGATCGGAATGGCACACCACAAATGTATCAACCCTCAGCTCGTATTAATTGTATGGTTCTAAAAATGGTATTTTTTCTCTCTCTTTCAATGTACCTATTTAATGTGTTCATTTGCATCCACAGGCACTATTTAAAATAAATTTAAAATAAATTTGTCTGTAAACAATCCTCCTAGAAAAAACCAAACACCAAATGAAACATCTCTGCACAGGTTTTTTTGCTGCTGTAGAGGATATGTAATGGATGTCTGTGCAGCAGCACATGAAAGACAGATGAGGACACAAATTATTCAGCTGTTTGGTTTAAAACAGAACAAAAATGTTAACATATATGCAAATTTCTTTCACTGAAAATTATAAAGCTATCTTGGTACAGCTCTGGCTTTCCGTTGTCTCTAGAAAAACTGAAAACCTGTTTAAGATCAAGACAAACACAGTCACACACATCTCTGGGCAGTTAGAAAGCCATCCAAACATGCCAATAGGAATGTGTGCTGGTTTTGACTGGGACAGAGTGATTTTTTCCATAATAGCTGGAATAGGGCTGTGCTTTGGATTTGTGCTGGAAATAGTGTTAGTAAGTCAGGGGTGTTTTCATTATTGCCCAGCAGAGCTTGCACAGAGCCAAGGCCTTTTCTGCCTCTCACCCCACCTCACTAGAGAGGGATTGGGGGAACACAAGGAACTGGGAGAGGACACAGCTGGGAGAGCTGACCCCAGACAACCCAAGGGGTATTCCAGACCATATGGCCTCATGCTCAGTATATAAAGCTGGGGGAAGGAGGAAGAGGGGGATGTTTGGAGTGCTGTTTGTCTCCCCAAGTCACTGTTATGTGTGATGGAGCCCTGCTCCCCGGGATGGCTGAGCACCTGCCTGCCCATGGGAACTGAAGGATAAATTCCCTACTTTGCTTTGCTTGTGTGGATTGCTTTGGCTTTCCCTATTGAACTGTCTTTATCTCAATCCATGATTTTTCTCATTTTTATTCTTCCAGCTCTCTCCCCCACCCCATTGTGATGGGAGTGAGTGGCTTTTTGGGACTCAATTGCCAATAGAACATAGCTCTTTTATAACACCCTAATAGAAATCTATGACCTACTCATAAGCCTTCAAAACTCTACTTGCTATAGGTCATTGAAAAAATGAATTTCTGCAGCAGACCTTTTAATAGAATTAATCTTTTCTTTTAGGAGTTAAATGACTATTAGACATATATATAATTGGGTACAAGCACACACAGCACATAGATGAGCTACCAGCAGCAAAGTCATTTGATCACTTATTTTCTTAAAATGTCTGATATTCTTCAGTAAGTTTGTTTTTAGAAGATATCATGCTAGACTTGCAAACAGGCTGGAAAAAAAACTAATTAGAACCAACTATTGTTGATAAATGTTAATGTGGAATGGAAGGCATTTAAAGAACAGTAAGAGTTTAAAATATAAGTTCATTCCAGTAAATCAGTGTCAAAATGACAAGAGAAGCCAACATAGCTCAAGACAGATATATGGAACAATATGTAAGGCAAACAAAAATGCTTTTGAATCCATCCATAGAATATCAAAAGTGAAAGATTTGATCAAGTATTAAAAGAAAAAGGCTAAAGCAAATGAAATAAAAACAAAAGTGAATCAGACAGTCAAAATCTCTCAGTATGGGGTTTTTTCCCTGGTTTGGGTTTTTTAATCTTTTTTTTTTTTTTTTAATCGGGTCAAACCCAAATATTTAAGAATTCACTTTCCAGAATGAGAGTGAAAAGCATCAAACTAAAATGCAATGACTGCTTGGAATATTTAAAGAATTAATTTGCAACTGTTCCAAGATATAACTGTATCTGATGCCTCCTACCTGAATACTCCTATTAGCAGCTTTTAAGGCTGTTTCCAACCTTTACCATTTTCTTGTATCAATGCAAGTTATGCACCGACAGCCCTCGCCAAGCAGGTAGTTTGGCTCACATTCAGGCAAACTGAATAAGCAGCCCGGGTGATCACTGTGTGAGGTACTGCCAGTGCATGAGCAACCTCAGCTCTGCAGCAGCACCACTTGAGAGGCAATTTCTTCCCTTGGTTTCTGCAGGAATTGCACCACATCTTCATTCAGTGTGAGTGAAGGGAATGGCCCTTTTTCTGCCTGGCTGTTGGTATCGGTGCTGGGAGCAGTGTGTGCTCCCTGGTTAAGGGCCTTCAGAAGCTTTGGTGGAGCATGGGGCTGTCACTCCTTGCACACACTGTCCTTGCCCAGCTCAGCCCCAGAGTGCCCCCAGCGCATCACCTCTGGTTGACATGAGGCAGATGGCACAGACCATGCCTGCCCTTCATGATGGTACTTTGCAGCAGGGTATTAGGGCAAAGTGGCTTTCTCAGTCCTGTCTGGCTCCTTACCCTGTCATAATGATCAAAACTGGAAAGGTGAAGTGTTTCATGGTAGCTGATCTTAGGTAAAAAGCCTATGATAGCATTGGGTTTTGCTTGCTTTTTCTAAATCAAAATAAACTGCTAAGAGAAACAATTTAAAATTACCATCATACTGGGTGTTATGTAGATCTTCCTTAATCTTTCCTACAAGGCTTCCCAAATGTTTGACTTTACATGTAAACCAGAGCTATACCTGAAAGCTTCACTGGTACTTCAGTCTGAGTTTTCTAACTTTGATTAGACAACTAAGGATGCAAGTACCATATGGGCATATCCTGATATAAACAGTCAAAAGAACTCACTGCTTAATCCACTGCTGATGGCACCAGTGCCAACTGTTTCCTGGTACAACATATCTTCCTGTCGGCTCAGTGGCAGCCCATGGAAGGGAGCAAGGTAGTGGCTTACACCCCTTTCTTCTCTTGCAAAAGGATGCACAGCTACTCACAACTGAGCCCAAAGGAAGCCCACAGACCAGACATCAGATATCCAAGAGAGAAATAAAATTGGGAACAGAAATTGAGAGAAGTCTTCTCTGACACTTTACAAGTTCATGTAGTTCAAGAGAGATCCCTAAAGACAGGAGACCATCGTAATGCCATTAGTTAAGAGAAAGGCTAGGGAAACTGAAAACGTACGTAGGGAAAGCTTAAAAATCATTTTAGAAAGCCAAGCAAGGGAAACACTTTAAACAAGCACACTAGTGGTTCAATTAAGGGTTTCAGAGATGCCTGTAGGAGAAAATCTCAGAGGATATTACTGCTAGGATAGACAAAGGGATGCAATGGGAACCTGATGTGGAGATGTTCAGAACCATTTCCCCATGTTTCATATTGGAAGCTAAATGCATTAAAAAATTTAGAACAGCAAATGTATTCCAGAAATGTGGACAAAGTGCATTCAATAAGCTATTCAATCATATAGCAGCACAAACGGAGGGGCTGAAGCTATAATTTTACAAACAGAAACAGCACTGGAAAGCAAAGCAAAGCAAAGGAAGCATTGATTAATAAGGTAGGCAGATATGAGAACAGATAATTTACTTTTCAATAAATAATTTGGACATTTGTTAAAGAGAAGATGCAAGCCATCTTAGGAAGAACTCTGCTGGTTGATCTGTCAGAGAATCCAAAATGAAGACAAAAAGGTAGAGAAAAAAGTCATAATGAAATCTGTTTCAAATCATTAATGAAGAATGACCAAGTACTTTCCAAAACAAAGAATACTACTCGGTGTAAATAATATGATGCAATTAGTATATTTTTACATAAAATAATTTATTTTAAAAACAATGGCAAGGTTGTTTTCTTTTTTGGGGGTGGGGGTTGGATTGGTGCTGGTGCTGGAATTTAACACTAAGCCAGGGTACAGAATTAAAAAGATGAGCAGACTTTATCGTTTATCCCTTTCTTTTCCAAAACAAGGTTACATTTCCCCTAGAAGCACAAACTGCACGCAGGTATTTTCCATCCATTGATTAGTGTGCATTTTGCAGCCCCAGTGTGAGCCCTACACTTAAGTGCTGACTTATTCAGCAGAGAAACATAAGAGCTTCCTTCTCCTGCTCCACATACTCCCACAGCCATTCTCCATGGTCACAGCTGAGTGGCCTTCATTTAAAAGTAGGTCTGCATTTGCTGTTGCCACGTTCATAGGGAATGGGAGGTTTCCACTGGAACTACAAGACTTTAGCTCTAGCCACAGCTTCATGCTTTTAGCTTGGAGGAGTCCAGTTAGATTTCCCATGTGTTGAACGAATATCAGAGGTCACACAAAGAGAGAATATGTGACCCTGTATGAGCAGAAAGACTGGGGAGGAGGGAAGAAGAATCAACAACAGCTGCTACCTACCACCATAAACAGTAAATCAAAACAAGCTATTTAATGGGGTTTAAAAACAGTGATGCAAAAACTAACTTTACCCTGTGTCAAGCAGGCTGAAATAAATACTTAAAGGTGTAGTGCTCAGTTTTCTCAAAACAGTAAACGTATAATAGCCTTTTCCCAAAGATTGGTTTCTAAACAATTTAAGATCAGCATAGTTTGATTGATTTGCAACCACAGCAGAACAATGTAGCACGAAACAATCCCCACACCTTTTCTCCTCTGCCTCTTCATTTTGGAGTCATGTTCCTAAATGGAGCCCATCAGCTTGCCTCCTGCTGGCAGAGGTAGGACACGCGAGGAACAGCAGAGGACGGTGCTCTGCATATTCTCCTGGCTGGGATGGTTATCCAGCACTCACCTCGGTCCTTGGCAGTGACTGCAGCCTGCAAAATAATGGCCTCAACAGCTTCGTAGGCCACTTGCTGTTATAATCTGTATAATAAGTATTAGTTTAGCTTTTCATATGGAAAGTTAATCCCCTAATAACATTTCAAATTACTGAACAGTGTTTGGAAAAAATCATACCTACTATTCAGAAACCTGTGCTGGAATCAGCTACACGAGATATACAGCATTCTGTAATTAGTGCACACCTTTCAGACTTGGCTAATTACCTCTTATGAATTAAAAATGTTCACCCCCTCCCCCACCACTATACTTGAGAGGAAAAAAAAAGTAAGAAAAGATAAGCTCTATACTTCTAAGTTAGCTGAAAATTCAGTAAGATAATGTCACTGATGTGGTTATTTCCAGGTGAACATCAGGTTATTCAACCTAGGTGAATTTAATGACTCTGGACAGGTCGTGCAATGAATTTGCCTATAAATCACTTATAATTGCAAACATAAAAATTAAAAACCAGTCTGAAGAGAGAGATAACACAGTATAAATGATGGAAAGCAGTAATCTACAGATAGTGGTACTGCTGTTTTAATTGAGGCCATTCTGATGTGAAGCTTCCGAACCTCACGGGGACAGCACCAGGATGAGGAGCCCGGGTTCTCTAACCTGCAAGAGCTTTTAAATGACTACACATGATTAACAAACATGTTTTTAATATACTGACATAAAAACTTCAGAGTTTCTCCTCTCTAGTACCATGCTCTTCTGCATGTTTTAGAAAGACCAAGCTCGACTTGGCTATCCACACTTTCTCCCCAGTATCCATTATCAGCTGGCTATTACTGCTGTGCTGAGCCATGCATTAGGATTAGGTTTGCCTACGCTAGATTCCTAAATCAGTATTTTGAATGACGCAGAGCATTTCAGGTTCCAAATTCCCTGGGTAGAGTCCACCTTTTTTTATATCTCTGAATGCTGGTCAGATCAACAACACCATGACCTAGTCATAAACAGCCTGAATCAGTGGGAGACTTGTTCCCCAGCTTGACAGCAGCACTGAAGTCTCCAGTTCAGTGATGGAGAGAGGGAGCCCACCACCTCTGCCTGCCCTTGCCATGCTTTGGAGCACAAAGGCCTATCTCATTTGTAGGTGTTAAAACAAAAGAGCTGGCACGACACCTCCAGCCCTGCCCTGCAGCTCCACAGTGCTCCTGGAAGCCATCACTGCACAACCCACGCAGGGCCAGGATGACAAACAGCAAAAGGACAAGGGGCTCCAGACCAGTCACAAGGGCACTGTTATTTCTTAGAATAACAACTGAAAAATACAACTGTTCTCTTCTCACAGGAAATGGGAGCGTGATGGGGTCTGTTTTCCCCCCCCTTACCTGCCAAGGGCCTGAAGAAAAGGGCTGCACATGCAGCAAGAAGGGTCCACAAGTCCTCTGAGCTGGTGTGAATATGTTTCATCACCTTCTAGAGGGGAACCCGTTCTTATTCATGGATGTCATCTAATGAAGCAATCATGCCCTTTTGAAAATAAGTCTGCTTTAATTTATCACCTCTTTAGAGTTTTGAAAGGTTTTGATCCCTTGTATTTTAGACCAAAGCTTTTAGGAATGTTAGCTGCATTAAAAAGGAAACATTGAAAACCATATTACAAATTTTCAGAATTAGAGATTACTTGAATTTCAATCTAGGAGCCAAACTCATCTGCTTTGTCCTGTATGAAGTTTGGAGCCAAGATTAAACCCAGGCTTTTTCTGGTCATAATTTAGATAAGACTGAACATTTCAAACGTTATCCATTTTTATCAGATTTTGGCTCCAGATGAAGGAAACCTTGCAGGTACAATCATACAGCCAAATGACTAACTGCCACCCTTTGTGCCTGTTAATTATTTCTGGCCATAGTATTCTGTGCATAATGGAGCATGGACGCAATATGATGGCTTTTCTTTTTCCTTTTTTTCCCCCTCCCCCCTATTTTTTTCCCCCACCTTTTTTTTTTTTTTTTTTTTTTTTTATTATTTTGCTTTTTGAACAACTTTTTTTAAGAGCAACANTAATTTGGCTTCTAGATCAACATTTTGAGAAGTCAACACTTGCTTTGTTGAAAGTAATGGGATAATCAGCCTGGAACATCCTGGGTTGTTTTGTATAGGTATTCAGTATTTGCTGCTCTCAATGACTTTTAGTCAGAAATGGGAGAGCAAACATAATTATGAAATCAAGCCCAAACTGCTTCAAAATTAATCACTTCAAAAATCCAGAAACCATTAAACAAATATAGACGTGATGTTGGGGGCAGGGAGGGTGAGGAAAGGAGTTTCATCCCTGGGAAAAAAACTCCCTGTCCCAAGCCATTATATTTTATTTTGTTTTTAACTTCTTCCTACTTGCCATGGGACAGAGGTATTGAAATCTTTCTATGGTATCACATTAATATAAAATCATTCTGCTTTTTTTCTCATGTGATAGTGAAGTGTAGTCACGTTAGCACAATCCATTGTAAGTTAGTAAAAACGAACGATAATACGACCTGATACTAATCCACCATGACAGAAAATTCCTAATACGATAAAACTTTCATATCATATTAGTAGAAAAAAGTCAGTTCCTGCCTGTTCCAGGTCACTTTCAATGTTGCCTTTGAGCATAAAGTAATGACAAGCATTTGTCTATCCACAAAAAGGGTCCCTAGCACTGTTCAATGGCATAATAAAATTATAATCAAATGTGCTTTTTTTTTTTTGCTCTGTGTGATTTAGCCCATTGCAGGAGAGGCCTCAAACACATCATCCGATTTTGCCTTCATTTCTAGGCTTTAATTTTGAGATGCTCAGAGTGCCTCTTGTATTGAAGAACAATCTCTCTTTAAATAGTTGTTTCCGTATATTGAAATTATAACAGCTGCAAAGATAAATTATCAATCCAGCTTGGCTCCTCTACGCATTTTCATGACCAGTCTTTGGCAGGAAACAGTCACCCGTGGGCAGTGTGGTCAGTGAGTCCCTCAAAGCCAGGTAGACAAATACAAATTTTTTTCCTGCAAGGACTCGGTGGAGGTCTGGATGAGGCAGAGCCAAGTCACAGCTGGCTCCAGAGCTGGGGCAGCTCTTGTGGGCTTTGTAGGCCAACCACCATACCAGTTAAACCAGCTGGTTTGAAAGCTGCCATCAGTTCTTCAACTTGCCTGTAGTTTGTAGTTACAAAATCTTAGACTCTGATCCCACATGCTTGTCATCTCTGGGATACCTTTGCTTGTTTGGACCAGGATTTAATGAACAATCGTCCCTTCTTTAATACCAAAGTTGTAAATCTAATCAGAAATGTCTAAATATGATAGGTACTACCTAAATAAGATATCACATGTAAATTAAAAAGGGCTTTCCAGGACTTGGGCATTTCCCAGAAACTGATACAAGACTTGAAAGAAACACCACCAGCTTATACAAAGTTTTGCAAAATCTCTGGTTGAGCTGAGTCTAAACCATAATTAAATCCATTTCATTTGTCCCTGGTGACGCAAGTGAGTAGAACTTGGGTCATTCTGTCACCTGATGTAAATTCAGGAGGAGCTCAATTTAAATCCAGAACTCTATGACAATTTCCAACAAACTAAGGTCTGGTTTTCTTGCTGTAGTCACTTTTCCATTGCACTCTCATTACCCTTGACTGTAAGAATTACTGTATGACCAGGTAATCCCAAGAGCTGCAAATACTGAGTTTCCTTGCATAGGTTTCACAATTCACAAGTTAATGTTACAGACAATTAAATTTTTCAACACAAAGGTTTCATTTTATCAACTGAAATACATACAAGCAACAACAACAAAACAATCTACCCATTTTACTTCTCCTCCAGAAAATGAGAGGAACAAAGAGATCCATTTCGGCTGCAGTGGAGCAGTACTGAAGACAGATCACACAATGGATCAGCTTGGTTTACAGAACATCTCCCAAATCAAACAGTGTAATACTTACTTCAATTTGTTCTTCAGCTCTGATTATTGGATACAGTTCTGTGTTGAAGACACTAAAAAAGCCCCCAAATCTTTGAGTATCTTCACTGCTCAACCTTAGAGGGAAAAAGAGAAGAAAATTTTGGTTCTGGTGGGGAACAGCCAGGTTACGATGAGCAAAATAAAAGAGTAATTTTCAGTTATATTATTGCCTGTGAAACATTACAAGTGCAAAATGTAATTACCTTAATGCTATTTTTGATATCATATCAGCAAATTACACTGAGTCCCTACTGTGACACTTATATCAGGGTAAGAATTATCCTGTTGTGAGTGTCGATCCCAGGGGAAAATGAGGCAGCACAAATGGCTGTGATTCTTGAGCAATTAGCTGCTCCAAGGCTGCAGATACTCTTATTTAAAAGATACTCATGGAATGTTTAACCTGTAAACATCTTGAACATTTACCTCTTATTTGTTTCTTCAGTAATTAAGCCTCCAGGGGATCATCCTATGTAACAAGCATTCCTTCCTTATTTTGCCACCCATTTTTCTTTTTAATCATCAGAAAATCCCTTTCTGCTATTAAGATACACACTGTGAAATTTGGAATTGTTTGTAATAACTATGTCTTTCCATTAGTACTAATACCCTAATGCCACGGGAGAACCATGTAATGTGCTGAAGGATTATATAACTTCACGTCGAGCAAAACAAAATTACAAGTTTCAATCACCTTTGGGAGTCAGTTTTTCAGTTTTCAAAGTTCTCGAAGATTTATTGAAGGAAGAAAGAAACACTGATCATTGCAACTCATTTCAGGTCTTGAGCCTTTACTCTGGAGCCAGAGGCACTGGCCTGAAAGAGCCAAAATTACAGAGCACTGCCTTAGGCAAAGGCTACTTTAACACGTTCTGCAGTGGGCATCAAAAGTACACACAGCTCTTCAAGGAAACTTGATATATACATAAAGATGAAAGGGATATAATATTAGTGCAACAGTACCATTGCAGCATCAAATTATTCAATAATCACTATATCCTTACTTCAAATTTTGAAGTTTAGAAGCTTATATTCTGCAATCAAAATTCTGGGTGAATGTAAACCCCGAAGTGTTCTGTTAATCAGCCCAGGCAAAAGCCAGCCAGCCCTGTAACAGAAAGTAAAAGCATATAAAAATACACTTTATAATCAAAACCATTTTCACATCTAACCACAAAAGGAAAAATGAACACATTCTCAAAAGAATCCAAAAATCTCTCTTTAAGGCATAGGCAATAACTTTTTGTAACATTAATTTATAGACAAAATACAACTTCATAAAACCCCCAACTTATAATTAAGTGCTTTAAAAAAAATAAGTCTTTCCCCTTGTATTAAAAAAAAAAAAAAAATCAAGGTCAGGACTTATAAAACATCAATTCAACGCCTCCAAACTTCTGATTTAGGATAATTCTGCTAACAGCCCTCCTTTTAAATTAAACAAAATTACAACTATTTTAACATTTTCATTATTTTAACATACTACTGAAGCAAACTGAAAGTATCTGCTTTGGGAAATGTGGAAATTATTGATTTGTTAAATGCTTTACATGCCACATGCAAGACTCACAATATCACCCACATACATGCCAGGTTATTCTACCATCTTTTAACATTATTTCCTTTCTTCACTCACAGTTGCCACACAACTAGACCTTTTTCCTGTTTAGTAACTACTGATTTTTTCTTATATAATTAACTCCTTAGCAAATGTTATGCTCTGTTTGAAAATAGTAACAAAAGGATTCTCTTTACAGTAGCTAGAGCCTTGAAATATGTTGGCAAATGCAATAAGATCTGCTCCACCTGTTGGGAATTTTAAATCCAGGCTTTGGGCTGTTGTTTTTAAATACTTTTGTGTCACTACAGCTGCCACAGAGCTCCGTGCTGCTTGTGTAAAGCACGGCCATGGAAGGACAAGGCTGCCTTGTAACATATAGGTGAATATTGTGCATACACAAAAAACCCTTTTTTTTTTTCTCCTGGCAGGACAAAGGTGTTGTTAAACGAAAAATATTTGAAAGCAGCAGAAATACAAAACAATGCACAATTCTGACATCTGTTGAAACATTTCTGCATTCATTCCTACACTTGCTAATGGCATCAAACTCTCATGGGTCCTATATAATACAATAAGGAGTTATGAAGCAGAACAGATTTTTCTCAATACCAAGACCACCATGTAAACAGGTAGCTTTCACTGCTCTATATTTTTCCACTCAGTACATTAAAGACTTGATATTAATTCTTCCGTATAAATTCTAACATCACTGGCAATAAAAATATAGGTTCAAATTCTCACTTAGTGATTGGTGGAGTTAACTTAGCCTACACTGGCAGAGGAAAAAGGACGATTAAGTGAAAAATTCCTCATTATAATGCAGTGCGTACCTGCAAATATCAATAATACTGCCAATTACATGTAATGTACCAAGATTTGTGCAAGGCCATGTTTAACATGCACTTGAGGAGAAAAGACAATAACAAATGCTTGAGAATTATCCAAACATTAACAGTATATTAATAAAAAATATGGAAAACTATCACATATAGGCATGAGATATGTACATGTTGCAGTTTAAGTTGCCTGAAAAGATCTGCAATGATGACACACGTGTTAGCTTTCTTAAATCAGAAAAAAACCAGATCCATTGCATGTGCATTTTCTATATTACCCAGATTGCCAATGCCTCTTTCCTTGTGTGGAACAAGGGGCAGTCAAGTGAGCCTGTTCTGGTCACTAAGGCAATGTTCCTCACATTTAGTCCATGTTAATGAGATTTGTGACAGGGAGATTCACAATTCTGAAAATAAATTCACTAAAAACCCATTAAATTAAAATTCCGTCATTCCGGAAACCTATAAAGAAAAAGGATTAGGACGAGGCCACAAACAGCTAGATTTTAACTGTCAAGATTTTAGAGGGCAATGTCTTCATTTCCTCCAAATTAGTGCTAAGTGCTACATGGATTTTTTTTTCTGGTCTTTCTCTTGCTGCTCAGTATTTCCTTTCTATGTATCTTCTCATTATCTTCTATTACACTCTTCTGATATAGAATCTCTATTTTTAGATGAGACCGAAATTAAAATGGGAGAGTGCATTTCATGTGAATCGTCTATCTAACAATTACCAATATAAATGTAGCAAAGCAGTAGAAGGAAACAATGCCCACATCAGAACTGGCCTCATCTTTAATATTTGCTGTGAAAGAGGATGTAGTTTAAAAATAAGGAGATACAGGAGACCCACATACATCCCTCTGGCACTCAGCTCTCTCATGCTCCTTTTCTTACCCCTGAAAATGATGAAGACATTATTATTTACAGGAAGTCTTTTGGTACAGTCACTCCCCCAGATGAGCCAGACTTTCTGTTTGAAGAAAACAATATGATAAAATAGAGGTTTTATTCCTTTTGGGAACTACATCATAAATCCCAGTGTAACCACGATAATTAATTGCAATGAACCTTGTGTGCTAGGGGGACATTCAAATAAAAATGGGACAAATCCTGTAAGAAAGAGAATCCTTTTGAATATCTCATGATACCCCTTTTTATGATACAGTCTACTTGAAAACATGATCAATAAGTAATGCTTCTAAAAGTATCATTATAATTTCATCACTAAGATATAGATTAAAAGAAAACAAAATGCTTTGCAGAAGTCTGCAGTAGATCTAAAGTAAAACTGAAAATTACTCTGGATAAATAATGCTTCCTTTGTCCATAGCACACATTCCTAACAAACACAGAGAAGAAAAAGCATTCATGCAAAATACTGAGATGACCTTAAAAACAGCTTTATAATAGATAAAAGGAGAAAAAAAGACATATAAAGCAATTGCAGTTGAGGGTAATTTAGAAAAGAGGAATATATTTCTATACAAAGCTGAGTATAAATATTTATCAGATGCATAGATGGTCTAAAGATATTAAGAAAAATAATGAAAAATTACTATTTCATTGTCATATACTTCTTGCAAATACATGCTGGGATAATGCTTCAACTATAATAAAACTGCTCATTATCTGGAGATGCAGTAACAGGAGAACAAACATCATTTATGTCGCTGAGAACAATTCTGTGGGGGCAGCGAAGGAGTACAGGAACAGAGATTCCTTTTTGATATTTGATGTTTATGTAGGTTGATTGAATTGGAATGATTAAAATCATTTAATTAGAAACTGTACGTGGAAGTTCTTTGCAAAAGAATAACATATATATTTGTTCAAATTCACCATACCCAGGCTGGTAGTGGTACAAAATCATTTTGGGGACAGAGGGAAAAGAAATCAGGAGAGGATAGTTGTGCTGCTCTGCAGCTGACGACAAGATATTTGATTTAGTGTTAGTCACATGAGCAGAATATTGGATGTACTGCTGAGGATGCACTGCTTTCCAGTCCTCACTGGTAATCCTAAAGGGATTCCTATATTTTCTCTATTCCTTACGTACACACTGTGTGCAGTAGCACCCATCTATACGTCACACTCCAGGTTGTTAATGGCAGTCTAATGCTAAAACAATACCAGCCTAATTCCTCCAAAAGACAATGAGTGTCATTTCTTAAGTAATGTGGATTTTTTTTCCCCTGAAAATAAGACTTAAAACAAACATGCTCATGAGAGTAAAAAACCTGCTTAATAACAGTTTCTTCCCTTTAAAGGCTAATAGAGGTTCTCTGTTATCCATAGTCATCTTACACAATCCTGGGAAAGTATTATTTTCTCTAAGTAATGAGGATAAGAGCAGCAATGTGAAGCAATTTGCTTGAGGAGGGCTGGTAGCTGGTCTGAACCAAAAGCTCGGGAATTCCTGGATGCCATTACTGCACTTCTCTCCATAACCTGGTGCTGCCTTTGCTGTAATAATCTCCCAGCAGTGTTTGTATTAATCATTTGGAAGCTGTAGCATCCAAAGAGCCCAGCCAGGCCTGCTACAGCAGTTCATGTGCACACACAGTATCAACATCAAGAATATCTTACACAATAAAAGAGCTTGTTTTTAATTTAAAAAACAACAAAGGGAGAGAAAATAATCTAAGGAGCAAAATGAACAGGGCATGACAAGGCTGACTGACTGCTACTGCCATTCTGTGATAAAATACACAGCACAAAAAATGCTGGTTTTACTACACTAATATAAATTTACTTTAGGAAACTTTGCTAATTTGAAGTTCTTCCCTTTTTTGTTTTTTTTTTTTTTGTGCAATACGAAGTAATTTTAACTTTATGATATACAAAGCTATAGGATTAAAAACAGTTGCACATTATGTTTTGTATCAAACAGTGTTTTTCTTGTTTTGTATCAAATAGAATTTTTCTTGTTTCCTGGCACTGCCATTCTTTTTGCTTTGTTTTCAGGAGATTTCAGGAGAACTTAAATTTTATAATATTTTTATATATTTATAACTATATTAATTCGCAAGATTAAAGTTCATATTCTGTACATTTTTTTCAGATACATCAGCATTATTTTCAGTCATGACCATCACACTGTTTTGCTTTTGGACTCCCACAGGTTCACACTGAAAATTAAAGGTAGATTGACACTATGTAAGACAGGTTATGGTAGTTTTGTTTTGGGGTAGGGTTAATTTTCTTCATAGTAACTGGTGTGAGCCACATTTTGAATTTGTGCTGAAAAAAAGGGATGTTTTCAGTGCTGCTGAGCTGTGCTTACACAGAGTCAAGGCTTTTTCTGCTCTTCACCCCACCAGTGAGGAGGCTGGGGGTGCACAAGGACTTGGGAGGGGACAGAGCTGGGACAGCTGACCCCAGCTGACCCAAGGGATATCCCAGACCATCTGGTGTCATGCTCAGCATATAAAGCTGGGGGAAGGAAAAGCTGGGATGTTTGGAGTGATGGACTCTTCCCAAGTAACGTTACCTGTGACAGAGCCCTGCTTTCCTGGGTTTTGCTGAGCACCTGCCTGCAATGGGAAGTGAGAAATTAATTCCTTGTTCCACTTTGTTTTGCTTATTAAATGGGCTTTATCACAACCCCTGAGTGTTCTCACTGTAGCTCTTCTGATTTTGTCCCCCATCTCACCTTGAGGGAATGAGTGAGTGAGTGGCTGGCCTTGGGCTTGGTTGCTGGCTGGGCCTCACATATAAACATTTTTTATATTTGTATATATAAATATATTTTTAGATAATATACAAAAATACAAATATATACAAGCTTTATATAATTTTTTAAAAATATCATAGTAACACTATCTACTGTCAGCAGAACTAGAGGTAGCATCTGTGAGCATTCACATGAGAAGAATGAAGAAGAGTGAAGGTCCTCCATGATAGCATTTTACAAAGGGAAAACTGCTAACTGACTTTGTTCACTGAACCCAAAATTAGGCAAGGAAAGCTAACAGGAGCATAGTACATAACAGGTTCATTTTTAAGAGTCTAATACTTTTTTGGCAGACAAAAAAACCACCCCAAAACCAAACAAAAATGTTCCTACCTGGAAAAATTCCTTACTTCTGCATCAATGACTATGGGAACCTGCCCAAAAATATAGTCTGGGATCTTGGGGCGTTGTAGATTTTCATATGCAACACACCAAGCTTGTGAGTGAGAAAAAAAATATTTCATCTGGGAGGTCTTGCTGTCATTATCTGCATGGACCTGAAAGAATTCACATATAAAGCTAAGGCCACAGCCAGATCCGGGCATTCAAATCTAATCCGCGACTCAGCTCCTGGTTTCTCAGTACCACACACCTTGCTTGGCCAGAACTGGGGGAGGGAAGTGGCCCACAAAAATCTCCAAGTCTGCCTCTGACACACACTCAGAACCAACTTCCTCAGCCATGTAGCTCAGCCCAGAAATGACAGATATTCTGACCCGAGCTGAGCAGAGTTCACTGAGCACAGTTCTGCCTGGCACTGTCCGTTGTCAGGCTTCATTCTGCTTTCACCCCTTTCTGGGACATTTAAGAGTTGCAGGGAATTCCCCTCGGCAGCAGCTGGGGAGAAGCTCTTCCTCCCAACACCCTGAGGAACAAGGGCCAAATTGGCTGCATTTCACAGCTGAAAAAAGAAACAGCCCTTGGAGCAGATGGCAGGCAGCAAAGAGTGGTGTTGGAAACAATCTTTCAAGGCAATTTAATCCAAAAATCACAATTCCACACAGCTTTCAAGTGAGACCCCAGCTACCTGAAAAACCCTTAATGTCCTAGCAAAAACCTTTCTGACCCTTAAATAAAATAGTGGTAAATAAGTATATAACACCTAGAATTATTAAAAATCAAAGGTGTATCAATATAGATTTGTGCCTAGGTGCCACCAGCAAAGACACAACAGAAAGAGACAACCTCACACCACCAACATATTTTTCCCCTCTATATAGGTATCAAAGGCAGCACCAGACTGATCTTCAGCAGCAATATAAAACTTGCAGCAAATGAACTGTTCATTGAGATCACTCTGAGAGAATACATTTTGCTGTAGGACTGGAAGTATCACATCCTCCTTGCTGACCAGACTAAAACATTCTGTGTCAAAAAGTATATACAGTAATATAACTATAGAAATAGGTACTAAACTGATTCGTTTTGCACCATGATAAATTGGTTTATTCTGAGATTAAAATTTAAGAAGAGAAACTAGTGGTATTCAAAGACTTTATTGCCCAATTTTACTCAGCATAGCTCATGCTATCTGTTAGATATCATCATCATCAGGGTGCTCCCTTGCCCATTCTGCCAATTAAAATCACCCGAAAAGTACAACATCAAAAAGATTATGTTTTCTTTAAGCTGACCTTTAAAACTGAAGTTTACAATGCCCTGGTAAGAACTTAACATCTTAATTTACATAATTTTCTTCTAAATTACAAGTCATGTTTTATCAGGACAGAGTAAGCTAGAGGACATGAGCAAGCTATGAGCCAGCAGCAAAACATTCGAAGCCCAATGGGCCTGAAAGTTCTCACGGACAGGTTATACAATACAGGAAAACAAGAAAAAATAAAAACTCATCTAATATTGAATTACACATGCCCTCTTACCCTTGGGGGTTGCCAATCGTCTTCTGCTCTTTCTCAACACTTTAAACGATTACCCAAATAAGATGGGAAACAAAAGTTAACAAGTGTTGAATTGCTAGAATTGTTCATAACTATCTGGAATGATATGGCAAAACAACTTCTTGAATTAAGAAAGATTGTTTCCTTCACTTGCTGCATGGAAGAACATATGAACTGAAAGTTGTTGAGTCCACTTCTAGCCCCAGCAGCATCACAGAAAATTAACATCAATCCAGAAGGAACAGAATGATGACAACTGGATTCAAAGTGCTCTGGCTGGAGGAAAGTTTCCCTCAGCATGTGTTAACACCCAGTATCCATCAAATATATTATTGTTCCTTGACAAATGTGTGAAAATACAGAGTGGGGCCCCAGAATAGTCCAAATCTGGCAAGTATCTCATGCATTAAAACAAGTTTGTAGCCTAGGTTGAAATGGTAGTAGTTAAAGCCCTGTATGTGAGCATTAGGACGTATTTTCAAGGCCAGGTGCTAGACTTCAGTAACTTAAAATTATACCTCTGAGGGAAAGCCCTTTTAAAATTCTTAGGCAGAAAATACATGGCTACTGTCATATCCTCTGTGGGGCTGACTAGTCTCATTTGGAACACCTTTGCACAAAAACAAAATAGAAATGAGAACATGCTTGGCACCCCTCCCAAAACACATTACATATTGTGTTAAGAAAAAAGATTTTTTTTTTCTCCGTATGAACCAGCCGATGATTAAAAGAATAGACACAGCTATTACAATTTTTACATGTTTGATTCCTGAAGCAGACAAGGTCCTGCTATCACATCAGGCATGCTTGGTGAAACGTATATTCATGTGTCTTCTTAGCAAAGAAAGAGGTAGGTTTGCTGAGCAAATCCATGTCAGCTGCTCTAGAGCAATTCTGCAAATCAGGTTTCTACATTATGCCTTAATTAAATCTGCATGTGATATTCCAGCTCTTTGTTAGACAGCCCTTTATCAACTTAGACACAAAAACTCAAAGAAGATTAAAAAGGATAAAATGTTTAGACTTAATCCTCTATTTGCTTTTAAACACTATGATTCATTGAAAGAATTTAATATTAAAAAAAACCCCAAACTTTTCTACTATTCCCACAGGCTAGAGTGCTCACCAGGGTATTATTAAATCATTTCTCTGAAACCACCTAACCCTTGTTAAGTGTTAGGCTCTCACACCATGACTAACTGCAGGCATGAAGCAGCAGGTGACATCTCATGTCCATGCTGAGCCTTGTTGGCTTCTGTCAGCCAAAAGCACCAGAGCAGCCACAGATATCCCTGCAAGAACTGTCCTTCGGCATGGGAAAACCAGCAAAGGCACAGTTCTTCACCCAGTGAGCCTTCCAAGGATTATTTAGGTGGCATCTTCAAAATCCTCAAGCTCTTCTGGCAAATGGCTATCAGTGGCAATCAAACTCATTTACATTACAAAGCTGCTCTCAAGGGATTACTGAAATCCCCCTGATTTCACTTATTTAATTTGGTAAGCAGATTGTGTTGCTGCAAAGTAGATTTGCAGATATCTGGATGAACTGTCACTGTATGCAAAACGTGATACTGAATATAGGCTCACAGAACAAGTGAGTTTTTGTAGCTGGGCTGGTACTGTCAAAGAGATACACAAAGGAAAAAAAATGCTGCAGAATTTTGACCTCAAGGTTTGGTTATGGTGGGCAGAGCTGCAGAGCACCAAATCCTTGAGCACATAAGTAAAGCATCTGTGCCAGTGCCATAGTCTTGATTTCAAGAGGCACTAAAGTAAGGGGAAAAAACGAAATCACATTGTATATTAATATTTACACCTATTTATTAGGTACTTGCATCATTTGCACAGCTACCCTGCTGGATAAAATCCCCACTACAGATACAATCACATCTGAAGATATTTAAGAAATAAAAACACTTAGCTGGTCCACTGCGTTAGATCTTTCCTGCAGTCAGTCTAACCTCACCCAGAATTGCAAAGCACATTTATCAGCCCTCTGAGTGCTCCTGTGAAAGCTTTCCGTGTAAAAATGTCATTTGCCTTTTGTAGTGACAGCCATAAATGTGAACTACGAGTCTGAACAGGAAGTAGCATTTGATAGCACG
Organism: Falcunculus frontatus; assembly: GCA_013398115.1. Lineage (NCBI taxonomy): Eukaryota > Metazoa > Chordata > Aves > Passeriformes > Falcunculus > Falcunculus frontatus. Next base: position 722,391 of record VZRV01000826.1, read on the forward strand.
GCCAGACCTCCTCCTGTCTTGCCACCAGCCAGCACAAATGTGAGCTGCATTACTGGAGAGCACTGCTCTGCAAAAGGGTTCAGAAGGCAAGAAGTCATCTCTCAGCTTTCACCACAGAGGATGCAATTGCAGTAGCCCTGCCTCTGACTCATCTGCCCAGCAGTAGATCCAACAGACCCGGCTGGCACAGATGGGGAAACACGAAATACATTTAAAAATCACTAGGAAACAGTTTACTGCAGAAAGGTAGAAATATGCCACAACAGAGGCAGTACTTGTCAGCCGTGGCCTTGCTTTGACATTCTCTCAAACACTGTGCTCCTCCACACCTCTGCACAGAAGATGAGAGAATTGAGGAAATCACCTATTTAACCTGCAACTCAGACAAGAGTAACCCACTCTGCTCATCTTATGAAATTCAAGATTAGAAAATTTCACTCACATACACCAAGGTGCACAGAAGGTACAATATCAACTCTGTTTTGGAAAGGTAAACAGAAGAACATGATAAATTAATCATGAATTACTACAAGGGCGTGTGATGGGATTTCATGCCCTTTTTAGAGTTTATGAAATAAGATATACTTATGGGTTCTTATTATACAACCGAAATGAATTTTGAAAGCAAGCATTATACTTGACCAATACAAGTAACAGGGCTCTCCCCCTTCAGGACAATCTCCTGTATTTTATTTAGTCTGATACATCTCTGAGCCTCTTTCCATCACTCCTCTTCTCTCATAGAGCATTTCTAGCTTTTGAAGAGTGCAGAAACATTTCCTAGGTGAGGAAGGCCAGTATGAAGACAATAATTTTTATCCTTTATGCCTGCAATGGGCATCTGACTGTGGTAATTTTGACCAGCCTCCCTGTAATAATAACAGGGCAACATGTAGTTCTCTGTTGTTTAAACACAATGTCCAAGCAGTTAAACCACGCATGGAGAAGGTTTGCAGCCTGAACTTTACACATATAAAAAATGAGATCACATCAGTGGCAAACTCAGCAGGAAGGGCTGAGTGGCCTCACCTCACCTGTCTGTGCCACACAGGAGTAGGGTCACTCGGCTGTCCTCTGCCAACCTGCCACACCTGTAGCCCACTGACAAGGATGTCCAGAGCTTCACCCACCCCTGGCACAACTACATTAAATCTTCCTACATTCTAACACCTTCTTTCTTCTGCATAGATTATTGATGAAAAGTGCACTACAGAAGCTTGACTTTTCCCAAGAATGTGGAGCACCTGCAATCATAACTCAAGTTACAATCTGTGCTGGCCATGCCAGGGTGCCACGTAGCCCTCACTTTCAAGGGTGAAGTGAACAGCTTGAGGAAGAAGAAAGAGCTTTGAGGATTGTGTCATACAAGCATTAATATAATGCTCACATCAGCAGCACTGTGGCTTTTTAATTTAAAGCATGTATTCCTTTGAGAATTACCATTATCTCATTTTTTTGCACTCTACCTATTATACAATTCTTTTCGGAGATCTTAACGTGACTGTCATGGCTTCTGAAAAGCAGCAACCGCAACCCCCAGCCACCACCAGCCCTTTAAAAGGGCCCAGAGGGGAAAGCCAGCACATCAATTGTTACAGCTTTCAACGCGTCTTTTTTTTTTGAAAGGAAGAGTTAAGTGTGATTTTATATATTTTTTCATGCATAATTTCAGTTATTTCTCAGTAAACATATATCCCTGGGCTCTGGCATTTCATCGCAGAAGTTTAATTGAAAAGCGGGGGGGGTGGGGGAGGATGCAAGG